>UNPT01000392.1:0-48051 GCA_900536445.1 Hymenoscyphus occultus
GCCTTTGCTTGTGTCGCCTTTGCTTGTGTCGCCTTTGCGGACCTCCTATTCTGTTGCCTGTGTGTCTGTTAATGAGATTCCTCCTGGTTCCGGCTAGTGAGATGCCTCCTAGCTTCTTGCTAGTTGAGATGATTTCGGGACCTTTTAGTTAAGCCTCTCTCGATACCCTTCAGTTGTCGAACCATCTGTCTGCCCCTTAGCGCAGAAAATGCTCCTTCGATATAACAATTCGGGACCTCTTAATTGAGCCTCTCTCAATACCCTTCAATTATCAAACTCTCTATATGCTTCTAACGCAGAAGCTCTTTCGATATTACAATTCATGACCTCTTAACTGAGCTAGTCGTAAACTCTCGATAATACGCGACGACCTCTTTGAGCCTGCGGAGGTAGAAGAATATCTGTCGCGATGATACAACTCGAGACGACAATGCGCGACGCCCCCTTCAAGCCTAGGGAGGTAGAAGGATACCTGTCGCGATCCTACAACTCGAGACCTCTTGATTGAGCCTGTCTCGAATAACATTATTCCCTTGCTAGCCGATCTACGAGAGGGAAAGGTAAGAGTTAGGCTCTATTCTCACAGCTTAGACCCTGTCTTCTTGGATAATCTTTTAAGGGGGGGTAGTAGGACCTAGGACTAAGGGAATACAGCGGATGGCACAAGAGCTGCTTGCCTTAGGAGAGTAAGACAAAGACTCCGGACTATAGAAGGAGGCTCAAAACTACGTCTTCTCTTAAAGGGTCTAGGTACAAAGAGCCTGGGGACAGGCTCTACTCTTTTTGAGGAGGGGGTACTGTCACGGAGTTGGAGGAACTAGGGTCAGATCACGTATAGCACGGCACGTACGTGCCGCTGGCATTATATATATAAGCTCTTGTTCCTCTGGAACTCTCTTCTCTCCTTACTTAGTTGTTCGCTCTTTATAGCAGTGTTCGGTTTAACTCAGTATTCATCACAGCAAGCAGTGGTTCATTCTACACGTTCACAGAAAAGAGGTAGTTAAAATTATAATCGAAGGAACAAGAGTTCTATACGTAAACTCTCTATAAATTAAGATAACTACTACTAACCTTATAGAGCTCGAACTGTTAATTTTAATACCGAATCTATTAAATATTACCTACAAATACTCGCGCGCGTAATTATAAGCTCTCTAGAGCGATTTTCGATACCTCTAGGGCTACTTTATAAAGTTTTTACCTACTATTAGTACTCCCTCTCCCTTTCTCTTTAACCTCCGACTATCTCTTACCTCTCCTACTAACGCGGTTATAGGTTTAATAGGCTATTTTATAAATATAGATAAAAGATTAGGCCCCTTTTATACTTTACTATAGGACTAAATTGTGAACGTGTGGAGTGAACCACTGCTTGCTGTAATGAATACTGAGTCAAACCGAACACTGCTATAAAGAGCGAACAACCAAGTAAGGAGAGAAGAGAGTTCCAGAGGAACAAGAGCTTATATACATAATGCCAGCGGCACGCACGTGCCGTGCTACACGTGATCTGACCCTAGTTCCTCCAACTCCGTGACATAAATAAGATTCCGGCTAGTAGCTACTTAGGCTACTACGTTCGAGGAGAACCCCCGGAAACTATAGCGGGTTAGGATATAGAGGACTTTACTAGGAGGAGGATAGAGAGGGAAGGAGAAGGAGATAATAGAGTAAGAGAAAGTAAAGGTATAACTTTTGATTTATACTCGAGAAGCTTCTCGGACCCCCTCTCTTTATATATATACTTAAGGGTTTACCCTCTTATAAATATACTAAAAAGAGCTCTTCGGAGCCCCTACTAAATAATACCTAGGGGTCTATTTATAGACCCCTCCTAAACAATATATATAATCCCTTCGGATACCTTACTAGATAGTACCCTTTCTACTAGAACCTTAACTCTATTACGCTATAGAAGACTAAACTAACGTAGGTAGGGTACTACGAGCCGAGAGTAAGAGGTACTTAATAGATAGAAAGATATATAATAAGGGGCTAAAGAGAACCTATTTATAAAGTCTCGCTATTACTTTAATTATTCCTTTTATAGTTTTCTAAAGTATACTACTAGCCTCCTAAGTAAGATAGTAGTAGTAAATACGTAGTAGAGGGCTCTATATAATATATATTTTATTTTCTTATTAATATATAAAGACTACTCTAGAAGTAGCGCTTTTCTTTAAACTTATCCTTCTGTTTAATTACCTTATTTACGCCCCCTATATAGCCTAGGGTACTCTCCTAGCGTCCTTTGTTCCTTATAGGAATCCTACTAGGAGCTAGCCTTTAGGTGTTAGTTTCCGCCGGACGTTAAATAGAAATATTGTTTTAGGTCTCCCGTCCTCTCCTCTCCTAACCCCTTAGAAAGGAGTAGGAGAGCCCGACTTTTAGCTTAGAGAAGGAGAGGAGAACCGGTTATCTAACTAAAAAAGAGGGGATAAGGAGAGGTAAGACTTAGGAGAGGAGTAGAAAGGAGAGGCTAAAATAAGGGTATAAAATAAGGTTATTCCTAACTACTAAACTACGTATTCGCCGAAAGCTCTTTAGAAGTTATCTAATTACCTTTGCTTTTCTACGTCCCTGCTATTTACCTATCTAATATTATCTATATTTATAAATACTACGTTACCTTAATTATACTAAGTCGAAGATAATTCCTTTAACCTATAATTAATAGCTTTATTTACGAGAATATACATTTAGTAGTTAAATATTTAATAGATTTACTAGTTAATTATTTAATAGATTTACTAGCTAATTATTTAATAGATGTTATAGTAGTTCTATAGTATTAGAAGTAGATTAAGTAAAATATTATTTATAACGCTTAATTCCCGAGAAATACTAACACCCTTATACTCTAAGAGGTACTAAAGTTTTGGTTAGTTTATAAGCGAGTTTTAGGTTACTTCTGGGGCGGTATTTTATTTCGATTCCTACCTGTTTTATACTACTCTTATCTATACTAATTAGACCTACTAAAACCTATAACTCTAAGCCTTAGGAGTACTTCTAACCTATCCTATCCGGTACCCTAGCGAGGATAAGGAGTATTAATCGGCCTAGAATAGAGTAGGAAGGAGAACTTGCTAAAATTAATAGATAGGCCTTAGATAGGAGTATAGATAGGCGAGGACGGGAAACGGAAGAACGGGAGATCTTAAACACTAAATAGAAATAAATAAATAAGAAATATAAGTTTTATATTAAAAATAAAGATAACTATTAAAATACCTTCTTAATAATAAAATAACAATTTCCTATACTTAAATTACTATAAAATCTATTATATACTAATAGAAAACTACTAAACATATCTATAAGTATATAGTACCTAGATTAATATAACGTGGTTTATTAGGACCCTGCGCATATTAGGACCCTGCTGTCACGAATCACGTGTTCACGTGATGCTTGTCATAATAAGAGGCGCAACCCTCGACGGGCACACCCAGGTTTCTTATAGCAAATAGGGATCGCTTAGAGTGGTTAAGCGATCCAAGGATTTCCATTGGTCACTGTCACGTGACATATGCAGGTCGACTTATCGACTGTCGACATTGTCGACTTCTGAAGTATGAAGGTTCTATATAAGACTGGCACGTCTGCCATTAGATAGGAGCTTCGTGCTTAACTTAGTTATTAATCTTATTATATTGTTTAATATCTTTAATACAAGTAACGAGTTCACTTCTAAGTGAACAACCCGATAGTCTTCTTCTTATTATAGTATACTAACCAGCGAACACCTAGCTAAGTTTAGTTAGCTAGTTTGAGTATTCGTTATACTTTGAGCACCTACTTTAAGTCGAAACTATCACGATAGCTCCTACCACCCTAGCAGCAGGATCGGCCATCAGCCCCTAGGCTAGCCGAGTCAACCTCCCCGAAACCAGCGGAGGGACTACTACGACAAACATTAACACTCCTCGATCAAGAGACGTCGACGACGACGACGACGACGACAGTATACCAGATACACCTAACCCGTACAAGGTCGAGGCACTTGAAAACATTAAAGTCAAGATGCCCGACACGTACAACGGAAAGCGAACAGAACTTAACTTGTTCCTTCTTTAGATAGACATCTACTTTAACTTTAACAAAGAGAAGTTCGAGGACGACTACAGCTTTCGCTCGATCTTCGCTGTCTCCTACCTTAGGGGACTAGCGCTAGAATAGGCCTAGCCTTACCTCGAGGATTACTTCGACAACAATAGAGGAAACATGACTATAACCAAGGCTATGTTCAGGTCTTAGGGAGGATTTAAACAGGCGATTCGACGAGTCTTCGGAGACTTCGACGCTATCCGTACTACGGTACGTAACCTTCTAGGTTTGCGACAAACCGGATTAGCTATCGACTACGCTAACGAGTTCTAGCGATATAGGAACAAATCAGGGTAGGACGCCCCTGCACTTATAGAATTATTCTAAAGGGGACTTAAGACATATCTCTGTAAGGAGATGGTAAGACAAAATATAACCTTCTTGAATATTATAACTATAATTAAGACTATTATCTAGTTAGACAACCGTCTCTAGGAATTTAGGAAGTTATCCCCAAAGTAGGAGAACTAGTCCAAGGGACATAAGCGGTGGAATCGTTCCTATTATAGAAAGGGCCGTAAAGTAAACGCTGCCGAAAAGAAACCCTTCCCGCGGGAAGGAGGTCTTTCCTAGGAAGAACGTAACCGAAGACGCGAGTAGAACTTATATTACTCTTGTAGCAAATCCGGCCATCGAGTAAACGAGTACCGCGCAAAGGATACGAAGAAACCCTGGAAAGGAACGAAGCAAATCAATACTATAGCTAGGAAAGAAATAGCTGTACTTGAAAAAAGAATGTTAACTAGCGACGAACTCGAGGAAATGGGGATCTATACCTAGCTCGAGAACGACTTAGAACTTAACGAGTACTACGCTACGAGATCTAACGATAAACACTCTCTGCCCCTCTAGTTACAAGGGAATGAGCGGCACGAGTCCGACGAGTTAGAATCGTTAGGATCATTAGATAGCACCTTAGGGGACGAATATAATCTGTCTAAGCGGAACCCCGAGGTCGGAGAAAATTGGACATTTATTAGGACCTTTATATTAGGTAATAGATAGGTCTACATAGACGGGTTGAAGTTAGACTTCTAGAGCCCGCACGCTACTTATAGTAGCAAGCTAGTTACCCTGACCGCCTATAAGGTGACCGATTATAACGACTATTAGATAACTTTCGAAAATATCCCGTTAGGACAAGTGGTTATTAAAGCTACTAAGCGTTATAACGAAAATAACTTAGATAACGAACCTTAAGAGGAGGTATATCTAGAACCACTACTATAGGTCGGAGACACCTAGAGGGTATACGACATAACTCTATAGACTAGCGAATAGAGATAGGTAAGCGAACTAGAGTTCGTTGGCCAACCTAAGCCAAACTTTGTAGGAGACCTCCCGAAGGTATAGTTAGACCTATACGCAGATAGAACATATATAGTAGAACAGGTAGACGAGATAGGAGTCTTGTTCTTACTAACGAGAGGCCGAGATAGACATCTATTCCTAGTTCGCTACGCTAGCTAGGACAAGGAGATCTGCGCTACTTCTAGAGACCAACAGTTGGTAGTAACTACGGTTATACGAGGGAAGGAACTCCGAGTAATAATAGACTCGGGAGCTATAGGAAACTTCCTTTCCCCGAACTTAGCTAGGAAGCTGAACGTCCCTGTTAGGAAGACGGTACCCTACTAGTTAACAGTAGTAGACGGGACGGAAATAGGATACTAGAACGGAATAATTAACTAGAGTACTGTTCTAACGAAAACTACTATCGACAGACACTGTTTAGACATATAATTCGATATCGTTAAAATAGGAAGCAAGGAAGCGATTCTTAGTATACCTTAGATTAGAGAACATAATCTAGATATCGATTAGAAGGTAAGAAAGATTACCTTTAGTCGTTGTAGTTACGAGGGTTCGTACGAATAACTACAAGGCCGGAACGAAGTTTGCGCTACTTCTTCTAGAGAGCCCGGACACCTAGGAAAGGGTCCTCTATAGGTCGGCGAAGGAGCCGATTTAGAGTTACCTATATAGTATAGAGAATTTAAGGATCTGTTCGAGAACCCGGAGGACATGCGTACCCTTCTCGAACATCGCCCATAGGATCACGAGATTAAACTAAAAGAGGGTTATAACCTCAGGAAGCAAAAGCTTCGACCTTATAATTGGAGGAACCTTTAGCTACTCGAGGAGTACGTTAAGGAGGGAATTAAGAAAGGATATATTCGGAAGTCAGAGTTACCGACCGCTTCGAACATATTGATCGCCAAGAAAAAGGACGATCCAAAAGGTAGAGCTTGTATTAACTACCGAGAAGTCAACAATGCTACGATTAAGGACGCTTATCCGTTACTAACCGGCTAATACTTGCGGGACAAGTTAGGCCGAGCTAAGATATTTACTAAGCTCGACTAACGAAATGCTTTTAGCTTAATTAGGATTAAGCCGGGAGATGAATAGAAGACGGCATTTGTCTTGCTATTAGGACTCTACGAGTACAATGTGATACTATTCGGACTTACGAACGTACCAGCTACTTATTAGAGATAAAACAATAGTATTCTAGAAGACCTTCTAGGAGTAACTGTTATCTATTACCTAGACAACATTCTAGTGTATTTAGAACGGAAGGAAGACTATTAGGGACACGTCAGAGAAGTCTTGCGGAGACTCGCTGCCGTGGACTCCCGCCTTAAGTTATCGAAGTACGAGTTCGGAATAACTCGTACTATCTTCCTTAGATATGTAATTAGCTCTAGTCAAATAGAAGTTAACCCGGACAAAATCAAGGCAATCGTAGAATAGAAATCACCCGAGAACGTTAAGGACGTCTAATCATTCTAGGGATTCGCTAACTTTTGTCGACAGTTTATAGCGGACTATACTAGACTGTCTAAACCCCTAACGGACTTGACCAGGAAAGATAAGACATTCTCCTGGGACAAGACGACGGAACAGGCATTTCAGGAAATTAAGAAGCGATTCGCTAAGGAGCCAATCCTTAGGAATCACGACGTCGACAAACCAAGCACTGTTGAGACAGATGCTTCGGACACTGCTATTGGAGCTGTACACTTATAGCCCAATGAGAACGGGAAGCTAATACCTGTCGCATACTTCTCGAAAACATTGGATTTAGCTTAGTAGAACTATAGTATCTTTGAGAAAGAACTCCTCGCTATAGTCCTGGCTTTAGAGTATTAGAAGATTTACCTTTAGGGTACAAAGTACTAGGTAACTGTCCTCACTGACCATGAGAATCTAAAGATATTTACGACAACTAAGGAGCTTAGTAATAGGAGACTCGCTAGGTGGTCGCAAATCCTAGCTAGATTCGACATCGTGATTCGTTATGTCAGTGGAACGTCGAACGCACGAGCAGATACGCTTAGCCGGAAACTAGGCTACGAAGGAGACAAGGAGTACAAAAAGATTACGATCTTAAAGACTCTTGAGAACGGAGACCTTGCCCTAACGATTCATGAAATCGCTGCTATAACTAGGGAGAGCCCTTGGGACAATAAAATTAGAGTAGCGTAGTTATAAGACAAGATCGAAAAAACAAAGAACGGCAAGATCTGGGTCCCGGACTTATATATAAAAGAATTCGTTACGGAATACTATACGGCACCGGCCTATGGACATTAAGGAGTTCGCCGAACTCTCCAACGGATTAGACGGAACTACTACATTAAGAAGGTAGTAGCCGTAGTCAAGGAAGTAATAGCGGAGTGTGATACCTGTATTAGGAGCAAGGCTTCCCGCCATGCACCTTACGGACAGATGGGCACTACTCTAATACCACCAACCCCTTGGAAGTCGATCTCTTAGGATTTTATAGTGAAATTACCGAAATCCAAGGATCCGATGACAGGCGTCGAGTACGACTCGATCCTAGTTATCATAGAAAGGCTAACGAAATACATGATCCTAGTACTATATAAGGAGTTAAGTACAGCCGAGGAACTAGCATTTGCATTCCTTAGGGAAGTAGTCTCGAAACATAGACTACTAGAAGAGATTATCTCAGACAGAGATAAGCTCTTTACCTTATTGTTCTGGACAGTACTCACGGAGCGCTTAGGAGTGAAAAGAAAGCTATCGACAGCATTTCACCCCTAGACAAATGGAGGGAACGAACGTATAAATCAGGTAGTTAAAACATACCTTCGTTACTATGTGAATTACTAATAGGACGATTAGGTTGAACTACTGCTACTAGTAGAATTCGTATATAACAGCTTAATAACAGAAACAATACTTGTTACGCTATTCTACGCTAACTTTGGGTATGAATTAGAAGCGTATCGAGAACCATTAGCTACAATAATAGATAACTAACTTGCCCGTATCTAGGTCTCGAAGATTAAAGGGTTATACACAGAACTCGTAAGTAAATTGTAGTTCGTGGTAGAAAGAAACGCGCACTACTACAATAAACGACGTAGTCAGGAGCCAACGTTAAAAGAGGGGGATAAAGTCTACCTTGTACGGAAAAACATTAATACAAGGAGACCGAGTAACAAACTAGACTACAAGAAACTCGGACTATTCAAAATCAAAAAAGTTAAAGGACTATTGAATTATAAATTAGTACTACTAAAGATAATAAATATCTATCTAGTATTCTATATATCCCTGCTCGAACTAGCACCACCGGGAGTACTACCAGCCCTATACACAGAGATTTAACTAGTTAACCCAAACGCCGAATATAAGGTCGAGAAGATTCTTAACTATAGGGTTGTTAGAGGATAGATTAAGTACTTAATCAAATAGTTAGATTACCTATATTCGGAAAATACCTAGGAACCTAGAAAAAACATTACCTAGTACTCGGAGGAACTTCAGGAGTTCCACCGCCGAAACCTAGGGTTGCCTATATCTCCGGATTACCTGAGAGGGTCTCGAAGAAAGCCTGGTCAAGACCTAGGTCGGGAAAAGGGTCGGAAGTAGTAGGGGTAGGAAGGGTAGCCAGATAGGCAACCTCTTTCTCCCTCCGCTCTTTCTCCTCTTGCTCTTTCTCTCGTCCCCTCTCTTGTTCCTTAGTAGTATCTAACTTATCTAGGGAGTTGAGACTAGCTGCTATTATCTTTTGCTTACGCTCTTTAAGCGCTTCCTCCTCTTTGTTGAGACGAAGTAGCTTTGCTATGGCCTCATTCTTTTAAGCCCGGATTTTCCTTCGTTTCTCCTCTAGGGATTCCTATTCGATAGTAGAAGGTATACGGTTGACTTGTCGAACGTCGCAAGTTTTACCCTGACGAGTATACTTAGCGTAGCGAGAGTGTTTTTAGTCGCGAGGGGCGACGTAAGGGCGATTGTTCTTTTCGTAGCGAGAACAAGGAGCTATGTTTCTTTTACCAGTTCTCTTAATAGCGTTGCTAAGGAGTTTATTACTTCGGTTATTGCGTTGATCGGATGGCATAATAAAGGAAGGGAAGGCTGATGACCTCCCGACGGTATTTCTTTGGTTGTACTTAAGCTTTAGGACAAAGCTAGGCTAAAAAGGGGATAGTGTCACGAATTACGTGTTCACGTGATGCTTGTTATAATAAGAGGCGTAACCCTCGACGGGCACACCCAGGTTTCTTATAGCAAATAGGGATCGCTTAGAGTGGTTAAGCGATCCAAGGATTTCCATTGGTCACTGTCACGTGACATATGCAGGTCGACTTATCGACTGTCGACATTGTCGACTTCTGAAGTATGAAGGTTCTATATAAGACTGGCACGTCTGCCATTAGATAGGAGCTTCGTGCTCAACTTAGTTATTAATCTTATTATATTGTTTGACATCTTTGATACAAGTAACGAGTTCACTTCCAAGTGAACAACCCGATAGTCTTCTTCTTATCATAGCATACCAACCAGCGAACACCCAGCCAAGTTTAGTTAGCCAGTTTGAGTATTCGTTACACCTGCGCACTTTCCTACTTCCCTACTACTTCTAAGTATAATAATTACTTAACTACAATATATAAATTTAATTAAAACTGCTTTTAATCTAATAAACTAGACATATCTATATCTACTTAACAAGTTCGCGTATTATAACCAGCTTTTCTACAAGTACTACAGCGCCTATAAGTTAATTTCCCCTCCCTCCGAATACTACTTTTAACACGTATATCGCGTCGAACCTGCTCATCTACGTCTTTCTGCGCTAGAATGTCCTATACATCCTCTATAGTAAGTATACCACCTTAACAGATATAAGTCTTTTTAGCTCTACGACGCTTGCTAAGGGCTTCATTTGCTGCTCGAAGTATACGTACCTCAGCTGTTAGAAGGGTTACTTCATAAGCTAATTGCTCTATACCTTTCGCTAACGTAACCACTGTTTTGAAAATAGGTGTTAGCGAGCTTCCTTAGTAACTAGCAATTCGGTTCTTAACAAGAGTTGTTTATAAAAGAGCTTCGGCGGTATTATAAGGAGTCTAAGAGACCCAAGGATCAGCGTCTGTAGAGGGAGGCCGAGTAGGGGTTAGCGTTCGTAGCTTTATATCAAGCTTTGAAATCACAGCCTAGGGATTAAAAGGTACTAATCCAGCTCTACGGAATCCAGCTTAAGCATTTTTGGCTATTATCGATACTATGTATATTACTTTAAAGGCAAGAAAGAACTTAACCTTTATAATATAGTTAATATAAGCCTTAATAAAAGTCTTAATCTAACGACTATATACCCGCTTTAATTCACTAAAGCATCTAACATCAAGTGGCTAGGTTAAATAAGAGGAGTGAGGAGGTAATCCAAAAGTAATAATATTATTAGCCTTACAATACTCTTGAAATTCAGTAGACTCGTAACTCTTATACCTATCAAGGACTAGTATTCAATATAGACCTTTTGCTCGAGCAGCAGTATACTTATTAAAGTATTTTAGCTATTCTAGACCTGTCTTATTATTAGTCTATCCGTTACTAGTAGGTTTAATTACCTAGTCGTTCGGAAGGCCGCCCTTAGTATACTAATTCGCGAGATGATTCTTCCCTTGAACTACTAAAGATAGAGGTGTATTCTAACCTTCGCTATTAATACAAGCGATTACCGTAGCCTATTCCCGATTACTTAGCTAAACTGCCTTACCTCTGCCGCGCCGATCGGCACGTGTAACTACTATTACAGGGCAAATAATACCTATTATAAAGCCTGTCTTGTCGAAGTTATAGAAATCGTAATCCAAAACGCCGTATTTTGCCCTTATATTCTCTACTAGTCGAAACCACGCGCTAATTAGCTTAGGATCTTCGTATAAGGCCCTTTAAAAGTCATAGACGCGATTAAAACGCGTCTTTAAGGCTGGTTGTCGTTATACGAATCGATGTACCTAGAGCTCCTAACGCGTTTTCCTCCTCTTGATTCTAAGATAAAATTCGCTATATCTTTAATACTAGCTAGCCGGGGCGCAAATCCTCTTATATCTAAATTAAGTATATATTGAATAATAACCTCCTCTTCTAATTTAGTTAAATTACAATTTGTTGGCCGACGATCGGAGAGTAAAGTATAGCTATTTATTCTAAGGCGAAGTATAGATTTAGAAACTTTATAGATTTTTGTAGCTTTGCGACAACTTAGTTTTGGTTTAGAGGTTCGAATAGCTTCAATTGCTAGTATAATACGTACTTCTTGAGTTTACACCTCTATAGTAAAGGATAAAAAACGCGTGTTAAAATAATAGGGTCGGAGAGTCGGCGAAAGTACGCAGGGTCCTGATAAACCACGTTATATAAAAGCCTTCTTCTAACTATTTAATACAAGTAAATTAATAAATACACTTTTAAATAATTAATCCAAAGTATTTATATAAGTAGTTATTCTATATAATAATCTTCTATTTATTTTAGAAAACTAAAATAATAAGAGATAACTTAAATTAAATAAATTAAATAAATTAAATAATTAAGATAAATATATAACTAAGTATTAAAAAAAGACTTATTTATTTAGTAATTTAAAGTAATTAGATCTTATGTAGTAGACTTTAAATATAAATTTAACTTATTAAAGACTAGTATTCGCGAAAGTACTAAAAAAGAACCTATTTCTTTATAATAATTCGATTAATTATATTTAATAAAAGTTATTTTATACTATCTATTTATATAGTATCTTACTTTACTTACGTACTTAGTAAGTAAAGTTAATAGTATTTACTTACCTACTCTAGTAATTCATTCCTATATACTAAGAGAATAAATATAAAATATAAAGTGTATTTAAATTTTTATTTACAAGGAAATAAACTTATAAGAACTATAGAGTAATAACTTTATAAACAGTATATAGTCAGAAGGGTATATACTACTAGCTCTTTATTTTTACGTTATAATATATTATAGCAGACGAGAGTAGTTATAGTAGAGGAAAGTAGTCACAGTAGAGGAAAGTAGGTAGGTACAGTAGAGGAGAGAAAGTAGAACACAAAGGTGATTTTCGCTCGCTTATTTCTATCTATGAAGTTCTATACAAAAGAGTGCGCGAATACATGATTACATCGAGAGAATACGGTCCAACTCCATCTGAGCATCCTCATCCCACTCAACCTGACTGTAGTCTTCCATTGGTGGGAGATTTACGTACAGCCCCATGTCCTCTGCTATATTGCTGAAATAATCGATATCTCCAGGGATGGGAAAGTCCAGGCCGAAGTTGTCAAGGCCGAAGCCGAGGTCGTTTGATCCAGTGAGGGCAGGACCCTGCTGGGAGTCCTGGCTCTCCAGTTGAGGTGCTGACACTTGTGCTTGTGCTTGTGCTTGTGGTGAAGGTGGAGGTGCTGTATATGCATTGCTTGGATGCATCTGGTTGAAGTTGTTTAATTCAGCGAAGCCAGGAGCCTGTTGGTAATCCTGGGGGCCCATTTGAGTTACTGGTATTTGGACTGGGGATTGTGCCTTTGGTGGAGGTGGAGGTGCGCTGTATGCATGGCTTGGATGCATCATTTGGAAACTGTCGTATTCATTGAGTTGGAAAAAGGCGGTGTCTTGGAAGTCAGATTGAATGACCTGTATTCGGTTAGCTTGTGGAACCCAGTAAGCGAGAAGCGGTTGTTGTGTTGACTTACCTGTTGGGGTCCTGATGTATTGAATTGATTTTGAGGTTGGGATTGCATGTTGTTGGCCATGTGGAATCCTTGTTGTTGGAAAGGTTTGAAGGATTGGGAGCCAATGCTCTGCATCTAGTTAGCTGGAGTGGGTTCAATGAGTTGGAAGGACTCGATGTATTGACTTACTTGTTGATGTCCTGGTGTAGTAAATTGAATTGGTTGTTGGACGTTTGTCGTGTTGGCCGCTTGGAATTCGGTTGATTGGAAGAGTGTATCATATTGGGAGGCAGGTGCAACAGTCTGTATCTTATTAGCCTGATGTGATTGAGCGTGTTGGAGAAAGTTTGTTTACTTACGTTTGGTGGTGAAATATCTTGACTTGGAGGTTGGACGGCCTGTTGTTGATGTGGTGTAGTAGGTTTGGGGACATTGTTGACAATCTACAATTGTTAGCCTGAGGGTACATAGCAGGTTTGGATGGTGGATTGGGTTGACTTACGTGTTGCTCATTGGCGATGACTGACTCTGTGTTGACCTCGTTACCCCGGGCGATATATGTTGGAGGTCTACCCCTTCCACCAGCCTTAACTTTCTGGATGATGACTGGTACTGGAACCTTTGGGAGACGTTTGTTTTGAATGAGAGCCATTCTATTCTGGAGATTGTCTGGTAGGAGTTTGGCGTAAGGTAGTAAGTCACTGAATAGAGTTCTGAGTTCCTCGTTTTGGAGGCTGCTTTCGGTTATGAACTTCTCAGCCTCTTTGGCGTAATCAATATATGATTGAAGTGCTATTCCTTTGCGCTGGCGAGTTTCAGAAGCCGAGATGGCGTTCTTTACCTGTTTTTGGGTCTGCGCAGGCTTAGGCTTAGTAGCAACGGTAGGCTTGATTGGAGACATTGTTGACTGTGAAGAGATTGATTGAAAGGTAAAGGTGGAGTGTTGATTAGAAGAATCTTGGGGTAAGAAAAGAGGCTGTTGTAAGCTATGTTGGCTGGATAATTCTAGATTCTGTGGAGAAAGAGGGCATCTGGGGGCAGAATACGAAAAATATATACAAAATCTACATCACTAATACCTAGGGCAATCACCGAGCTAAATGAAGAAAACAAAACCAATTTAGTATCAAGATGACCAACACAACGACCGCGATCGCAGCTAAGTTGTACCGGCGGTCACTAGAAGCTGTTGAGACTTAGACCACAATGGGGGAATTTAGCATTAATGGGACGACTGTGTTGGTGCCATAGCTTGTTGAACTTTTTAGTTTGGAACTTGAGATAGTAGGTCGAGCATCAGTTAGGAGAATATAGTGACTCAGACGTCGATTATGATGTTTATTCAGAGAGCTAGGAGGAATCTTGCGGAAAGTGTAAGTCTCGAAGTAGCGCACTTTACTACTGCCGAGAATAGAGTGATTGAGCGCACACTTAAAAGTTTTTCACTGGAGAATTCGTGGTTGCTAAACAATTGCAGGTGGGAAGATATATTGGAATATTTCCCATAAAAAGTTGTGATAGATAATAAATTCAATTCGTTGATGGCACAATTACTCACTCAAGCCTTCATACTGCCAAACAACGTCCTGGCAGATAACCGTCTACCACTAAACGGGCGAAGTGTGGAGCCCCCACCAAGAAAATGGCTATGACGATAAGTTCGTGGCGCCGACAATCAACGGTTTTCCCAGAAGAACACAGACTTGGACTAGCAGCCGTTGGGGTGCTAAGTCAAGCGCGCGGTCCGGTCCGGAACTTAATTTTAGTCAACTTTAAGCCAACGACATACCTCCGTGTAAACAAAACAACAATCAGGATTCCGGAAAAGGATCAAAAGGTACTTTCCAGCTTTGGGGGCGACGGAGCAGAAGCTCGCGATGAAAAAGAGTCCAATATCACCCTATAGCAAAAAACGTTGATTGGCATATAAATCGCTTGAGGAAAACGACAAGGAGGATCAGGTTTCGATCGCTCGATCGAAATTGGTGAAAAAACTTCACGACTACGCAACACAAGCTATTTTCTCAACGTTTGAATTTGGCTCATGAGACCAATCTTTCTAGTGACGACGGTCTGGAAGGGGGACATCAGCCATGGTAGGACGTGGAAGCATGTGAAAGTCCCCAGGTGGGAAATGACTTTGTAAATGCAGCAAGAAGCCTCGATGATACGTTTAGTTGATTATAATTGTGATATATGGCTCAATAAGAAAGCCAACGCCGAGACGTGATATTTTCACCAGAGTTTCACAGTTCTGCAACTGTGGCATTATCGGAGCAGGTAAGAGTATGTCATTCCTCTCTAAATACAGGTCCAGCGTTGATACAACTACTTGAGCAAAGAACGAGATGGAACATCGGAGAAGGGGACGCGAGGTGTGCAATTCCCATTCAAAAATACGTCAAGCGTTGACGACCGTTGGTTTAGTTGTGTGCGGAAAGAACGAGGCGCAAGTGGGAGTGATGAGGTATACAACTTCATCGCAAAATAAAACAGGCGGAGACCATCGATTTAGTTCCTTGACCAAAGAACGGAGGATGATGCGATCGTCGATCAAGAGCGTGGGATGAGAGAGAGGAGAGAGAAAGAGGGGGAGAGGGGGAGACTGGGATAAGCTGTTCGTTCCCCAGGGTGTCACTGTTCTCGTTTGTTGTCGATTGAAACTGCCATTAAATGGGATCAGTACCGCGGCGGCAGATCAGATTTTTGACAATGCAACGGAGCGTAAAGAACAAGATTTAATGATATGTGACCACATGATACGCTTTTAGAATACATGAGATTTTCCCAATCATTGCCAAATCACCCCAGTACAGTTCCCCATTCAGGTCCAGTATAAAAATGTGCACCCAAATTGTAATTTTTGACTAGAAATAGCATAATACGTGATACTGAGCATGTTCAATCCATGTAATGAGTTTGAAACTCTCACGAAAAGCCACTTTCAGGAGCATGGTGCTTTGAAAAGCCACATTTTCAGTGGCCCCCGGTCTTGTGCATGCCTTGTTCTGTCCGTATGAAATCTTGGAAAAATAGAAGCGAATATTTGATAACTACCACAATGCCAACAGTAATCATCGCCTCTCTTATACAGTGTTGCATTAGGCACCCAAAGACAAATAGAAATAAATATACTCGCTTGGAAACAGAGATGAGTGGGTGAGTAGCCCCCTGATTTGCGAAATATTGTCAAGTAGACAATCCTTGTTCTTCTTGTTTCAAACAGTCAATATCAACAACCAAATACCCGTGAATACTCAAAGTAATTGTACAAAAATATTTGGGTCGATTACTTTGAGTATTTATACAGAATGAACCATGTGGCAGTAATTGACAGCCGCTGATTTCAGTTCATGATAAGACGACGGAAAGTAGGTACTCATGCTCAACAGTGTAGCAGATGGAGCTTTCGACTCATAGCAGTGTCACAAATGCGGATGCGCCTGTCGGACAAGTTTATATCTGCAGACTTGGTTCGTACACCAACTAATCCATACAAGACGAAACATAGATGGCCCTCCGCCTTCGTGAACTTCCTTTCCCTCCCTGTTCCCTCTGAAAATTAATCAAGCAATACATCAGGGGACCAGTTCCAAGTTTCCCGTGATCGCTTTTCGCGAATCCTCTCTGAAGCATTTGCAATATCCAAATTGCAACCGATTCACGAGACTAACATTAGTCCCGTACAACCCTCAGCCATACTACCAAGTTCGAAGGAATTCGTAGCTATATCTAGATTAGAGCAAACATAACCAGGGATATGAGAAAACAAAGCCATGAAGAGACGCTGATGCGAAGAGTATTGATCATGAATCCCGCGACTCTAGCAAAACAAATTACGTGATACCCGTCATTGAAAGTATCCAAACAATAACCCTGCACTCTTTGAAAGAATCCAAAGGCCATAATGCCATGTGTGACAAGTGAACAACTGCAACTTTTCTTCTAGGTATAGCCTTAGTGGATAAAATCATACAATTCACGCTCTTGGCATCCCTGAAAGTTCTAAGCGAGAAAAAAAGCTGACCAAACTCGCCAAACAAATACAGTAGCAAAACTCGAAAGTTCAAAGCAATCGACCATACTTCAATTCATCCCAGAATCTGCCTCCAGTTCAACGCCAAAGATTCGTAAAGCCTCGAGATGCAAATTCGTAGAATTAATTGCTAACAATAACCATAACACTTGGTATTTGGCAAATGCAGACCACGTGACTTTCGGTTTCTTTCATTTTGCAAAGATCAATGGATTGTCGCCTCAGCTCCTTGCTTGCTGAGTTGGTGGAAAGATTGATTGATCCTCATATTCATATATTGACGTGGTAGTTTGCTTGCTTCTTTTGCATAATCCATCCATAATTGGGTTGATCAAAAGGAGCTCCAGTCTTTCCAGTCCTGATTGTCTTTAAGATTTCTTTCCGCCAGCGTCACATAACCTAAGTTGTCGCCTCTTCATCTCTCCTGCTGTTTATAGAAATCAAGGATTGTTGATTATAGAAGATGTTTGAAAGAAATCTCTCTGTCGACTTACAGTATTCAACTTTCAATCGCGATTCGCTAAAAAAAGTCAGGAGATACTTGGTGGTCCTAATGGCTACCATGTATGTATCGCTCCCAATACTTTCAGACCAAGCAAAGCGCAGCTCTCGAACGAAGAATCTCCTCTGAAGTCGAAAAATGCAACGCTTTCCGCGACGTAGCTCACGCATTGTATTGTCAAATGCATGAATGTGCTGCGTTAGCACGCGTACGATGACCACGTTCCTGATTGAGAATACAGTTCACATGGGAATTTCGACAATTGACACACCCACCACCATAAGTTCGCATGGCCCGTATAGCAGCATCCGTATAGACGATGCATTCCCAAAGATTATCGTCCTGACATGCCTTGCAGACGTCATCGCCTTCCATTACCATGCCAAAATCCGTCTCACACATTTGCGCTATATTCCCAAATCTCTTCGCTGATTTATCGCTCAGACTTGATTACAATTAGCGTTGACTTGAGAATTGGAACCGTGAATTGCTTACTTTTCGAAAAAGCTCGGAGGCCTGTACCACCATTTGTTTCGAATCACAGCTTGGTAACGATGGGTTTTGGGGAGGAAAGAACTGGCCCGTGGCCAAGGTCCTCATATGATTTCGAAATCTTCACGTTTCCAACTATTCGGACAGGCAGAGTCAGCTGGAGGAGATTGCGAGAGAGAGCGAGGAGACGAGTGAATCAAGTCAGTTGCCGACGTCTTAGAGGGTTTCCTTTTGTTTTCTGGGGGCATTGATAATGGCGTCTGTATCATCAACGATGTCGTCCGAATCTTCAAAATACTCGCCCGTATCGTCACCGAGGTCGTCTGTACTATCACTGGTGTCGCCTGTCTCGTCGCTGATACCGTTCGTAATACCAACTATAATCGTGTCACCACAATCAAGCGACCCCACATCATCGTCGTCGAAAGCTCTCTTCTTACCGCGCGAGCTAATGTTTCTTGGTTATGCCCGCCTTATTCATCTGGAGTACCAAATTTGCTTCGTTGATTACCAGCAGCGATACCAGTAATTCGCTCTAGCTCCCAACTTCCCAAGAAGTTGGCATATCGATCCCTCTAAGACGACAGAACGTCTTGAGCGCAGATATGATCGACATCTGAGGTGTACGCTCATCAACGCCGGTCTCGATTTTATGGCCTCCAGGACTGGTGGACAAGAGTGAAGAGTACACTGTTAGAATAAGGTACGGTGTATTGGATCCTACATGAATAGAGAGGGTACGTTGTATTTGAGTGTGTGTGTAAGGTGATGGTACGCACAGCCGTCTGAACAAACATCAAGGGGTTTTCCGTCGTACCATATACAGTTCCCCTTGCGCTGTTTCCAGAAAAGGTGTATTTTCAGATGAAGAGCGGGAGTGTTGTATTCGGACGCCCAGCTACGGCATCCTGATTTCACACTAGTCGGAAACGAGTAAATCGCAAATATGGGATAATCAGGACCTCTGAGACCCGCTAATCAGTGGAAACTTCCAATTAAAAGACTGCTATGTAATTGAGTTACAAGTTGACCTTCTATATACAGTATTCGAGCTAAAGGTTGGCACATTTAAACCTTTTTTTTTGGAAACCACACAAGGGGGATTGTATATGCTTCCGAGGCTGGCAAACGGGCATCTAAATATTTCTTTAGATGAAGTACTGTTTTGGGAGTGAGGCACCACGATGGTTTGATATGGGCCAAACTTTCTATGTTGTGGTTTTGGTGGGCCAGAAATCATGGTGCAGACAGAAAAGGGATGCTTATGGTGTCAGATAGATCATTGTCTACGACTATCTCTGTTGTACATGGCAGGGTTTTATGTTGCCATTTCTTCTGAATCATCCGCGCTCGTCGTGATATAGCTTATTTAATCACTCGAACACGTTGTGGATCCTGCTCCTTTTTTCTTGTTGCCACTTGAAAGAGAAGAGTACTCGTATGTGACAAACTAGTTTCAACAACGATCTGAAGTTGCCGTAGACTCGATTTGTTGGAACAGAACTGGAAGAAGCTGGCTTCTCACCAAATGCATAATAGAAAAAAGGGGGAGTAGGAAAAATAACAGGAAAAAAAGTCTGAGAGAAGTGTAAAGGAAAGAACAATGGCAGCACTACTACCAGCCAAGTTACAAGTTTTGTTACATTCTGTACAACCTAGCTGCAACTATGGACGAGAATTTCAAGACCAGATTCATATCTATACAAGCGCCCTTACTTTTGGAATTAGATCACTTTGATGTGACCTCAAAATAGAGTCCAACGCCGATTTCTCAATAATAACCCTCTTCAGTGTCAGCAGATCCTTGACATCCACTTCGTGTGCAAGCTCTATCATCCCGTGTTTCCCAACCTGCTCCATGGCGGTAAACAAATTCTCCCGGTAATGCTCGGTGATCAAAAGAGATCTACCATCCTGTTTGCCCCAGTGGTTGTGATTCATCATCTCCTCGGCATAGAGAGGCGCCAGCCTTTTTTGAAGGCTACTTTTCAGAAGCTGCTCTGGGTATTCTAGATCCATTCCATTTTCACAGATGATCAGTTCGCCCTTCTTATATCGATAGCTCAAAGCTGTCCTCCACGCCAAATCGTACATTTTTCGTGGAAGCTCCGTTGCGAAATCTCTAGGATGAGGACCGAAAGATTTTCCACCTCCTCTCAACATTGGTGATTGTCTCGTACCAAGACGGGCTGACCCAGTTCCTTTTTGTGGTCGAATCTTTCTGTGGGAACCGCGGACTGTGAAGCGGGTTTTACTGCTTGCGGTACCCTGTCTTGCGCTGTCTCCTTCAAAAACGACGGCTCGGTGGAGGATATCGCGTCGCATGGGGAGATTGAGATATTTGCTGGAGTACTCGTGGAAGCGCAGCGGTTCCATGGTTGGGAATTTGTAGATGGTCGCGAGGACCTTGGGTGCTGGAAATCGTTTAGCGCAAGTGCCGCTGTCATTTGTGGTACAACTCACGAGTATAGAATGGCTCTGTAGCAGCTTGATTATCCATATTGGCTTGATCATATTTCCGGGTATGGCTTGAAGGCAATGGAGCTTCTGTGGCCATGGACCTGGTGAGACTTGGGGCAAGGCATTGCTAGATAAAGTCAGCGCGCTGCAGGTAAAATTGGACTGATTTACGCACCGTGAGAGGGTCTCTTGCGCCAGAGTATAATCGCAAAGAGCCTAGGCTCTTGGACAAGCCTTGCAGTCCCTTTGCTGCCATACTGTTGTGTATAACCGATTTCTCCAATCTCGTCGTCGTCGTCCTGTGGGCCAAAAAGTCCGGGGGTGAGGCTCAAAAAAATCCCGAGCTCGGGCGACAAGCTCCGACCAAAATTATCCCTGCTGGTTGCAACCTCGACAAATTTCAGAGCAGCATCACCAGCGACAACCACGCCAATTCAGCCATGTCTGCGACTCAGAAAGCTTCCAGGCCCCTGGCGCGATGTCTCCAGCAATCCCAGTCCCCGAAGCTATCCGTTAGGACGATTCGATCCTTCTCAAGCTCCACTCAGAACCATGGAGAAGCTGTCGCGGCTGTCGAAAAAGTGCCCGATTCGTGGGATCCAAATACAGTCACATCGAGAAGGGGAGAGCGAGCATTGATGAGGGATGGTATTATGCCAATTGGTTCCAGACGTCGTCGAGCGGCCATAAAGACATCCGATAATATCCCATTCGAACAACTTCCTTACCAATGTTTCCAAGAAGCCCTCACGGTTTTACGAGAAGACAGGGGTGAGAAGTTAGAGTTAATTAAAAGGGAAAGGCTACGCATATCAAACCTCCAAGCGCAGGATGCTTCCACAATAAAAGGGGGCGAGGCGCAGAAAGAAACGAGACTCGACAGCATGAGGAGACACTTGGAGTATCTAAAGATTCAGGCGGATATAAATGATCCCCTGATCAAGAAGCGCTTTGAGGATGGCGAAGGTATTTCGAAGCAAAATTAATCTTTGGTGCTTGCTAACTCATGCCTCAGGGGACATGAACAAGCCCATCTACCGTTACATGGCAGATAAACAATGGCGTAAATACCAGCGCCTCCTTATCATGCAACGTATTGAACAACTCGCCATTGTTCCAGATGTACTCCCACATTTCGAACCTACAGCCGACGTCCGACTGGCATTCCGTCACAGACAGGTACAACACGGAGAATTCATCGACTCCCGAGTTAGTGAAGTGCCATTACGACTGAAGGTTCAAGTCTTCGATAAGGGTGAGAGACTTGTTAGTATTGTGGTCATCGATTCAGATGTGCCAGACGCAGAGAAGGATGACTTTTCATCACGATGTCATTTCTTAGCAACCAATGTGCCCTTGAGCCCAACAACTTCAAGTATCCCATTGTCCAAAATCGACCCGGAAAAGATTGTCATTCCATGGCTTCCACCATTTGCGCAGAAAGGGTCTCCATACCATCGCTACTCAGTTTTCCTCCTCCAGCAAGAAGCTGGTCAGCCACCTCTCGACATCAAAAACCCTTCGAGGGAAAATTTCCGTCTTCGGGCGTTCAAGGATAATCACAAGGTCCAGCCAATAGGCATGTCAGTATTCAGAAGCATATGGGATGAGGGAACCGCTGGTGTGATGGCAAGAGCGGGTATCAAGGGTGCAGATATCGAATTCAGGAAAAAGAAGGTTGTTCCACTGAAGCCTAAAGAGAAGGCGAAAGGTTGGGAAGCAAGACACGCAAGTGCCAAGTACAGACAGATGTGGAGGTAGAAGCATGGTATGTTCCGTGAAAGTGTATATTTTGTGTATAGAATATGTACGATGTACGACCGAGTTCAGCTTTCGCGGCTGTATAGTCAAAATACCCACCCGTCTTCAAGTTCTTCCATGTCCCATCAAGTCAGGCGGGTCTCTGGATTTTCATCTTATAGCTCGTAGGCCTTTGTTTTCTTCCAGGTTCCCTTATTGGACGTCTGGTTCTGGAGAATCCAGCTCGCTCTGTCTCTATTGTGCTTCTAATCAATTTATCGGCGCCCGGTAAATCGACCTCCGGGGGTTTGGTATTTCGACTCCCCCCCCCCCCCCCCCCCCTCGCCTAATCCTATAGAAATTCACTACCCCCAACTTATTAGTAAACATAGTTCCCTTTTAGGGCGGTGGATTTCTTTCTAGCTAGTAGTAGAGCAATAAAAAAAAATTCTACCCGTGTAACTAAAACTTGACTTTAAGGGCCTGTTTTCCGAGACGATATTGAGCCGCAATATCGTCGAATGGCATATTATGTGGGTCATATTTGGCTCTCCAAGACACCGTCCACGTACAGACGCCAAGTGCCTAGTAAACTCTATTCCTAGCATCTTGAGGCACAATATTTCTCCTACTAAACGACACGACAAAAGGACTTATTGCTTAGACCAAAAAGTCGTCCTTAATATCGTCCTTGCGAGCGCTCTATATACCCTATTCCTACCCTTTTTCAGGTGTCTATACTCTAAGTCTCTTCCTAGTTTAGAAACCTAGCTATATTATCTAAGTTTAGGGACTAAGAGCGTGTTTTCCGACGATATTAAGCCTTAATATCCTGTGGGGGAAAAGTACTTATAAGGTCTATAATAGAGACCCTTAGGACCGTAGGGCAAAAGTAGCTCTCGTGCTCTTGTGACGGAACGGTGAAGGATACTGCTATTCCGCTACTTAGAATCTAAAGCTAAGGAGAGAAGAGCTAGCTAAGGGGAAAACCTAAGGTTCTTATGCCAGAAACACTATACACCTAACACTTCCTTATCCCCTACGTTTGCTTAAAGAGTGGGAGGTAGCCACTTGTCCTGTAGTCACGGTATAGAATAACCGAATCATAACAGGGGTCACGGTAAAGAATATCCGAACCGTGATATTACCCCCCCCCCCCCTTCGAAAAAAGCTCGCCCTCGAGCGCTTGTCCATTTTAGTATCATTATCTAGGCTATTATAGTCTTCTACCCCTTCCTCCTACTTTTTTATCTACTCTGTTAGCTTTCTTGGAGGGCCGGGCTGGTTTGAGTAAGCTAAGTGGAAGTCTCTTAACTTATATAGTGAGTATTTGATATTAGAAGCAGGATACCATTCTAGGTCTTCGTTATAGTTTAACCATTTGACTCGGTACTCTAGTTAGTTATATCGCTTTCGACAAGCAAGGATCTCTTGTACTTTATATTCTAGATCGCTAGTAATATTAATAGGTGGTGGCGGATTATTTGTCTAGCTAGGCAAAGGATCTTCTACTACTTTGCGTAGCTTGTCCGGTGAGAAGCTATTAGTGATCCTCATCGACTTCGGAAGGTCAAGCTAGTAAGAGTTGTTAACCTTACGGAGGATTTTGAACGGGCCTAGTATTAGGTAGTCTATGTCAGGGCTTGTAGTCAAAGATAATGAATTGAAACTACTAAAGCTGTCTATGTACAAGAAGGTTTCATTACCGTTCCCAAGCTAGTCCTCTTGCCTACTTATATAAGCAGTCCATGGTTTCTAGAAGATTCTAACATACGTGTCCGCTAGCAGTTCTAGAGAGCTCTAGAGAGCTCTGGATATTTCTGCCACGTTTCAGAAAGTTCTGTCACGTGCATACACTGTCACGTGCACATGTGTCGCTGGAGCACTCCAAGACCACTCCACGGGTGCAACCATTGACAATCTAAACCTATTAAAAATAGTTATCGAGGTACTGTGACAGTTCTGGTTCCAGACCTGCCACGTGAGCTCTCACCGCCTGGCAGAATCCTGTATATTAGCATCGTTCAGAGCTGTCTTAGCTCTTCACCTTAGTATTCTAAGAATGGATCAGTTCTACTATCACACGTCGTTCTGCTCCGTCACACGTACTATCGATTCCTATAATATTAGCTAGGCTAGAATAAGTGTTTTTAGGCGCTAAAATTACTATTATAGATCGTTATAATCGCCTTAGAATACCCTTAATTAACGCCTTAGAATGTCTAAAGAATTAGTTTAGTTTACTCGATATAGAAGAGGCTATAATAATGATTTAAAAAAAGATTAAATAACTTAAGCGTTAGGATAATAAGTAAGTTATAAAGGAAGTTAAAGCGTTAGTTACTATAAATACGTTAGATTTAGACTAATTTAGCTTTGAATATAGCTTTAAAACTAACTATTTTATACCTAAATTTATATAGTTTTTTATACTATACGTATATAGTACAGTATAGTTTATAGTATTTATAGTACAGTTCTACTAATTATACTAAAACTGTAGTACAGTTTGTAGGTTTTGTCTTGTACTGTATACTGCATGTACTGTACTATTCCCTACACTAAGGCACGCTCTAGCAAATTTCCTATTGCCCCGTATTACGGGCCGTACAACTGGTCACAGAAACATTACCACCTCGCTGTCTGTTCCCCCGCTGAACCTCACTACCACCTACTCTTGTAAGATACCTCGTCCTTACTCTAGATCTGTACATACTATCCAAAAGTCATTATACCAAACTTCTAGCATACCTAAGTACGTCAAAAAATCATGTTCATACACTTAAGCCAAAAAAGTGAAGCGGCAACGATTGTTCAATTTATTCTTAACTCTTTGTAGAACTATGTCTGTTATACGACGCTTTTAGAACAGTTTTATTCTCCGAGAGGTATGTCAGGTATGTCTGTACAGAATAATGACCACGTCTCTTTCTAATGGTAGATTTGAGATAATTGTTTTTTTGGAGGGACTTTATATAATTTCTGGTATTTTTAATATGTCTTGAGTTTTGAAATGATGGATGAGATTGAATGTCGTGAAATGATGAAGGGAATGATGAATTTTGTGGATTTTGAAACACTTGGATTTTGTGGCATGCAGTTACTATGTTTGTCGCCTTCAATTGGGTTATTGAGAATTTGAGAATCTATCTATCAACCGCTTTCTTGAATCAGCCAATGAACTCCTAAAATATTTCCATAGTCAGTGAGAACTTTTCGGTTATCCATCGCAAGCTTTTATCAACACCTTCCTTTTTCCTTTATGTCGCTACTACCACCTCAGTGCTTGATGGATTCGCATGTTTACTTCGCTTACTCGACTCATTATCTCCGGAGCCTGTATCTTTCATTGGACAGAATGTCAGCGATGAAACAGCCACACGGCTTTCGCTTTCCAAGGTCGATTTACATACTTTTTCTTCTTGACCCTTCGTCTGTAGTCCACAGAGAAGAAAATATTCACGTGTTCAATTACTGCTATTTCCCACCAGCTTCTCATTGGGAGCAGTCGCGAGTGAACAGCGAAGCCTCTGAGCATAAGAAGATGAGAAAATTCATTATGTGATGTTCATCTTGTGCCGCAAATCTGCGAGTACAGTCCACCTTATGTCAATTTTAGTGTCAATTCTGGCGCATCTCGAAAGAGAGCATCTCGATCTCTGATATCCAGCACTCCAATTCGTTTGTAGCTTTGTTCTTCCAAATTCCCCGCCTCATGCCCCTCTACTTCCAGCACAAGACTACATGAGTAGCTTGCTTTCTCATCTTCCGAGTCCCAATCACCTTCGATTATCCCCCCGATGAGCAGACACACCACCGTCGAAGCACAATCAGAAATATCTAGTAATCCTGTCCATCCGCAAGTGGCATCCAAATTCATCTCAGTAACCGTTATTAGAACCTCTTCATCAAGGTCTTGGTCAAACAGAATTGTGATATCTTTAGCGATGTCGGGGTCTTGAGTCGATGGAAATCCAATAGCTGTTACAACTAGTCCTTTGACCCAAATGGCAGCATCTAGATCTGCGGGTATAATATTGGCGGCCACGACGGGTAAATTGGTGGATATGTAGGCAAGATGCTCGTCAACCTTGAAAGTCTCATTGTAGTAGGCGGGGAAGTAGATGCCTACACCTTCGCTGTCAAGTGAGAGTGACGCCCAAGACCACCTAGGGATTTGTAAACGGGGGTGTCGTTTGGGATTGCCTTGATGTGGTCTTTCTGTAGGTCTAGTCACGTCCCACAGAAGTCCTCGTGCAATATCACCGGACCAAATGCCAGCCAAGTAATCACTTTTCAACTGTCTTTGGAAATCTGTAGCGACCCCAATAAGGGCAGGGAGTCTGTCCGATTCCCTTGTGAGTTTCAGACGCGAGTATTCCTCTACAACGGTCAGCCACGAATTAAAGGTCTTGTTATTGTCTGCAACTGTTTTGTCAACTGAGTGCCGTTTATATTGAGTAACGAGCTTGCTAAGCCCGGTGCATTCACAATTGAGGCTTGTTTTGCATTCCATGATCATCTCAGTTGGATGGAAATGGACTGTTCGTGGAGCAAGGTGCCGTTCTTGGAACGCCCATGCTCTAGACAGGAGAGGTACGGATAGTGCATCTGGTAAATCCGATTTTTGGATTTTGCCGGCGCTATATCTATGGTGTACTGAGCTGCATGAAGGAGATTAGACGTTCAACTCTGTTTGTAAAGCTTCAGAAATTGACAAAGAATTTTCAAATGCCTATAATGGGAATAAAAGGAGATGATCTTACTCAAACGATAGCCGAGCGAAGATGGCTGGAATAGTGCTCGGATTAACTCGAACTGGCTCAACATTGAGATTTCCCGAGATGCGCTTGATGCTTCGTGGTGAGAGACAGCCACCCCTACTGTCTGAAGCGCTAGTCGCAGCAAGATTGATATACCCATTGGAGTAGATTGTGGCCATACGGACAGACTCATTCTTCCACTAGCGTAAATTCAGTATGCTTTTCTTTCAGAGAAGAGAACTTCTCTTCGCTAAAGGAGATCCGCACGCATTTGGAGGAAATGCGGGCGCAAAGGTAGATTCCAAGATGAGGAGCATCTAACTCGGTTATTTGCTCCATATGAACCCACTTTTCAAGCAATGGAACCACCAAAAATCCATCTGCAGTTTTGTGTGGAGTAAGATATGAAAGTACACGCGTAAGCTAGCTAGAACGCCTAAAGCCATCAATATTTACTTACATCTTCTGCATCGTCCTGAATGATACACAAGGAATCAATCCAAATAAACTGGATGTTGAGGCTTCGAACGATGCTAATCGCATCCTGAAACGTCCTTGGCAACGAACTCCATCGTATGCATTTCTTTCGTTCTTCGAGGGTTTCTATGGTTGTCTGAATGATATGGCTGCGCCCCCAACAATGGCTTAGAGTTGCGTATTTTAAGTGCTCTGCAACATTGACGTCGTGTGAATCAATTAGACTCACATTTGATGCACGTTCCCTCCCTGCATCAATTAGTCTTCGTGGGAGAGCCGACTCCCCAATTAGTGTCTCGGATGTCGTCGCGACACAAGCTTCATGATTCCTTTCGCAATCCTCGATCCATTCCAAGATGATGGATGAGCACCTGGAAAGCGAAAGCTCTGGGGGTACTTCGCGAGCTTCGCCGAAAGCCGCTTGTTCTGGGTCTCCTGCAATTTTGTCGGGATGAAGATCTTGTCATCTTGGATTACAAAAACAAAATCACAAACCTGCGGCCGTGTAATACTGAATCCTCACCGGAGGATTTATTTCGCTATCACCGTTCGCTCTTTCCATCAATTCAATCTCCAGTGGACATTCTTCTTGCAAGATAAATCTTCCGCGTTGTGGAGTGGAGGCAATTGCGGGGAAAATTGAATGGCTGAAGGTTAGTAACTTTAGACCGCACCAAATGGCAGAGCAGGTAGGACATCCATTACCAGCAGAGAGCTCAAGCTGATCTACCATAAAGCCCATAACATATTCCACACAGCCGTCCCGAACGCCAATAGCCCAACGCTCATTCTCCTCGATGAACGGATTCAGATCTAGGCAGATTCTGCAACAAGGCTGCATGGCGCCACAATTTCACGATACAATTGAATCGTATGCTAATATAGTACTCCAATATCAATACAAAAATAAGAGATGGACGTTGTTGGTAGATATTGTGGGAACTAGGGCGTTCTGAGTGCAAGTAGGGGAAGGAAACATTTTCTGGGGTGGAAAATGTGTTTTTATAATACCTCTGCCTCGCAAATGAACCCCAAGGCGCAAGATGCCAGCGTTGAGCATACATGCATCTTGGGGTTACACATGTCATCAAGTGACAAGTGTCCGGCTGAATCATGATGAGGGACAAGGCAGCTAGGGGAATTGGGCTGCTTACTTTCTCCCTTTGACCTTTGGGTTCCTTCACAAAGCACCACAGTGCCTTCAAATTTCCTTTCCAGACTAAAATCACATTGTACACTCCGCAAAAATGGAAAAGAAAGCACCTTCGTTTTTATCATTTGCCATACTATTCAACCCTTATATCATCCTCCCATTCGAGAGACTGTTCCGAGTAATCCTAAGCGTCCAGCCTCGAGTTGGAAGTTCAGCTTTATTCGAGAACTATCTGACCAGCGTTTGAGTTTGGTTATAAACACGAATCATTCGATTGTTTGATACTCCGTGGGTCTTTTCTGCTTGCAAAGCAGCTGTATCAACAGGTTTTCCCTAAATGCGGAATGCGATCAGTTTATGGTACGTTAGAGGTTGTTGCAGAAATAGGATGTTTACCCTTTAACTAACTCAAATATTTGCTGCGAGACTACTTTCACATTTTGGGCAACGACCTTGCAGTGTCCTGAAACTCGCCTGTCGTCTTGTGCAAACACCTGGCGCGTTCCGTGCCGGGCATCGAACCAGGGTTGAGACGGTACACTCACGCTCAGGACCACACTGCCTCCACGTTGTCACCAATATTGTGCACATCTATGCGTCTCGGTGAGACTTGATTGGAACTCGAAGAATGTGCCTTGAAGTAACAGTCAGTCTCGGGGCTCATTGTCGGAAAGGAACTAGTCGAACCTGTCACCAAGAATTTGACTGATCCAGCAGTGTTGGTTGTTATACACACGATCTCTACCTACAATCAGAAGATGTCTAATCAGCGATTGTTGAGGAAAAAGCGAACAAAACCGACCTTCGCTGTCTATGAGAGCTAGAATACCTGCTGCGAACGAGGATATCTTTTGATCCTTCTTCGAGGGTCCACAGAATCGAAAGACGACTTAAGACTATTCTCTCTTCCTTTAGGTGATAGTACAGGCAGTACTTTGCATCCGTGCTCATATGATGGTTTTGCTGCGCTTTTATGGAATCTTTGCTGCTGCTTGCTGAATTGTGAGGACATGCCTCGACGAGTGTTCAACATAATCATTCATTTAGTACGGTGGGTCCGGGAAAACGTCTAGGAGTCCAAGGAGTAGGAGAACAACAGAAGAGTAACGACTCATTCTCAAAGTTGTGCTTCTTCTTTCCAGTTCTCATCCTAGGGATTTCTGTCACTAAAGAGAATATTTGTTCAGGCCGTCTTTCCACTGTATCTAGCAACATTCAAAACTCTTCTTTCTATATATAAGTTGATGTATTGTTGTTTGTTGGAATCTTTCGTTATCCATTGTCTTGGAGATAGGCTGGAGTTAGGAGTATCTACTCCTAAATACCAATCACTCCTAACTACTCCTAATTGAAAGGTACTCCTACTATCAACCAAACCTAGTTACTAACTACTCCTAAACACTGGCTACTCCTAATTTTTTCGGCCACTACCAAGGCTGTGTGGCGTCTGCTCCATTGTGTCCCAGAAAAAATCTCCTAGATTTAAATTTTCATCCAAAACAAAGTTGGGCTCATTCTACTCAATCGGCAGTCGCAGTAACCCTATGCTTTCTTTTTTTGCTCTGCCCGCGGCCCAAAAAGACTATTCGCAAGCAATATACAGTGCTTGAGGAGGAATTTTACCTCCTACTCTTTCATAGTATACGTTTACTGGAACCTCATTTTAGACATCAAAGCGAGGCTCTCCTGTGTGCCAAAATGACATCGGGCTCGGGTGAGACTTGTATCGATCCTTACCTACTTGGGATCAGTGGCTTTTCCACTGATGAGCCTTCAGCCGTGCAGCAAATGGTGCCAAAGGATGACCGTGGACCTCCTGACATCTCCCTCTCAAGCCCGGGGGATTTCAACTTCGATGGCCACGTCACAGAAAACCTCACCTACAACAATCAATTCGCCGCTCCAAGTTCGGGATCAGCAGAGATGAACAATATGTCTTCCGGACCAGATAATACCTTCTCCAATGTGGCAGATATCGCGGCCTACTCATCAGCCCAAAACCCGCATTCAAATTCAAACCAGTACCAAGATCCTCGTCATTCCCACAACTCAACGATATCGGGGAGAATTTTGGAAGACTTTCAGATGGATTCGGAGAAAAATCAAATGGTATGTGGTAATTCAGCCATTTTGTTTCGCATGATACCATAAACTCCACAAGAAACACGAGGCATAGTTTTAGAATGCTGTCCAGCTGCGATAAGCATACTATGGCAAGCATTACATCATAAACAGTCTCCATCTTTACATCTTTCTAAGTCCATACTAATCTCTTCGGAATCACGTATAGGAGACCATGGCTGAAAAAACACTTTGCAGCCAGAACCCATCTACGAATCCCGAATCCAGCATAAGCCTAGACCCGCTTTTATCAATGAGCTGCTCTAGCAGAAGCAACGGACTTGCCGATAACAGACTATGCTTCTTGGACCATTGTCCGCTTTTATTTAATGAAGCTATCAAACTCGTTTCGGCGACGTTCAATTGCAACGGTTTCACACTTTTCGAGAGCGATACGAAGGTTTCCATGTTAGCGCGCAGGCTGCATCGGTTATATCAGGAACACGCAGGAACAACTACACAAACAGACCAGCCTTGCATCAGGATCGTGTGTACGGTGGTCAAAGAATTTCTCGAACAGGATATCACCCCAGAAGAGCAGTGTCGAGACCTTGTTAGCAAGGTAGATTCGTTATATGGAAAGTATGGTTGGGTTCCAAAAGACAATGGGGATTCGGGTCTTGGTTCATCAAGAGGCCCAGGGCTTCCCTCGTCAGCACAGCCTGCGTCAAATTGCCAACTACCAAGCTCACAAGAGAGAACTCCCAAGAAACGTCGTGTGGCTATGGATATCACACCAAAGCCTGTCAAATCAAAAAGGAAGCAACGGCATAAAGTACCCTGTCGATATTGCCGCAAAAAATACGTCCCAAACGCCCTTGCTACACATATAACAGATCAGCACACCCCAACACTACATTTTTGTCCTCTGGAGATAGAGGGAGAGGCTTGTCGCAAAGGGTTTAAGCGAGAAGATTATCTTGTGGATCATATCAAAAGACACTTGAAACTGGAGACTTTAGGGCCTCAAGCCACCAAGAAGATCGAGGAGGTGATACCCGGCTATCGTTTTCAGGTGCCAGAAGAGTATACTTCAAGCTATTACTATAGTTGTCCTTGTTGCGGGAGTGGCCACACATTTAATGGGTGGAAGAAGAGCATCGATCATTTAGTCGACCACTACTTTGCTGAACACGATTCATTGGATCAGAGAAGGAATCTCGCTGTGAATCTTGTCGATGGACAGCGTCTACTGGCCAATGCATTGTTCATATTTTCCGCCAAATGGAGGGACTTACCACGATTAGGTATTGACTATTTGAAAAGCCTTGACGAGCCTCATCAAGCTAGGAGTAACGTTTCAGGCAATACAAGAAGCGACAGGGATAAGGGAAGCGATGACGATGATAGCCACCATGGAGGAAGTTTTGGCCATATTAGCAGGGGATCGCCAAGCACAGAACATGGAAGTGGCCACGGAGGACACGGAGGCGGGTACGAAGGAGACTATGGGAAGGGTCCTTGGGATGGAGGTGGTAGAGGTTCTAGCTCGTATGGTGGTGGCACAACTCGAAAAGATCTACCCCGTGGGGGTGGCGGTAATTATCAAAACAGGATGAAAGGCATATTGGCTCCAGGAGCTTTCAAACGTCGCTCTCCTTCTTTCTTCTTCGGTGAACGAAGGGTTGCACTCTACGAATCAATCCGCGAGCTGGGAAGAGGCGGCTTTAGCGTTGTGGATGAGGTAAAACGCCTTGATACTGGCCAGATATGGGCTCGGAAGTCAATACCACGCCTCTTTGGGAAGAATTCAAAGGTAGAATCCGAGATAAACACACTGAAAGGACTTGATCATTCCCACATCATAAAGTTGATAGACTTTTATTTCGAATTGTCGCGAGTTTATCTGATTATTGCGCCGGTCGCTGAGGGTGATCTGGCAATCTTTCTCCGAGACCTCAGTCAGAAGAAAGAAGGCTTACAAATATACCCTTCTGAACTCGAAAGAAGAACAATAAGGAAATGGATAACCTGTCTGTCTTCTGCGGTCGGTTATTTGCACGGGGAGGGGATTGTACATGGGGATATAAAGCCGAGGAACATCCTCATATCATCCAGCGAAATATTTTTGACTGATTTTGGCTTCTCTTCAGCGCACGGGCTGACTCCAAAGTACTGTTCGCCCGAAGCAGTTAAACCTCCTTCGGCAGGTCAAATTTGTGGTAAAGCTGGGGACATTTTCTCCCTCGGTTGTGTTTATGCTGAGATGTTGACTGTCTATTCAGGACAGTCCTTGAGAGATTTCGAGAGGTTCAGAGCATTAGATGGTGGGAATACTGCATATCATAGCAGTATTGTGAGATGCCATTCTTGGCTTGATACTCTTACAGTGCCGTCTGATTTCAGCCCCGGATATCTTTACGACTTCTTGAACGTTGTCAAGAGCATGTTGAGCTTCAATCCCACCTCGAGACCGAAAATTGAAGGATTGATTGCCCATTTTCAAAACTTTTGGCCATCCACTTCATCATGGACATACTCCATAGCCAGTCAAAGTAATTCAGATTGCTGGTGTTATCAAAGTATCCAGGTCCAACAATTGAGCGATACCTTACCATCGAAGACAGAGCTGTCCGGAAAGAATGCCCATCGGGAAGGGGCAATGCTCCAAGAAAGCGTCTCCCTCCAATCCTGCGACAATGGGAGTAACGTTTGGCCTGATGAAATAGTAACTCAGAGATGTGTTGGTCTTCTCTTTGAAGTACAGAAACCGACAGTTCAAACATGGGACATAACTACTGGGAAGTGGATTTCCTTACCGGCAAGTAGACACGTACCAAAAGTAATTTTACGGAACTCTAACCCATTACAGGAGAATAACATTATCTTCTCTACTTTTCTTCTCGTTACTTCGTCAAAACATGATGAGCTGTTATCGCTTTACGAGGAGCTCGCAAATCGACGACTAGAACAAGCTCCCATTTCCCTTGCCCCAAGGATTATTGCGGCCACTGACACACCGAAAGATGGGTCGTTTTGGGGGTTCCACGAGTTAGAGGATTACTTTCGAGTAATACCACCTCCATCTTCAGCGGAAGAGACTATCCATCTTTGGATTAGCGTCTTTGGCTTATTGGAATCCCAGAAATGGAGTAGGAGGTTCGGCTCGATGAAAAAGATTCCCGCTGCCGTCAGCCTATTCAAAGACCTCGAAATTGTTTTGGTGCATGAGGTTCAAGGCAAATCGCCGTACGAGTGGAATTTCGGACTGTCAAATTCGCCTGCCGAATATGACTTTCACTCGCGAGTGATATCTGACCAGCCTACACTAAGTGAAACACGTCGATGTCGCAACAGTTCGCTTGCAGCCGAATCCGTAAATGTTTGCATTTCTGTTTCCATGATGGTCCTTGAATGGATTTTTCAGCATCCGAAAACGTCACTTTCAAATGATAAACGAACAAGCCAAGTCCGTCGGAATGTGGAAGAGAATCTAATCGAGACGCTCCTTGAGGAGGGTGCTCGATGTGGACCACGCTCTGTAACGGGAGCCGTTGTAAGAAATTTGATAAAACCCCTTCTACTTCAGGTTCCACCGAGGTCACCTACCGCAAACCCAACCGACATCCTACACCAATGCGCGGCTATGGCCATGGATGTACTCCAGCATAGCTGGCGAACGCATATCACCTTTAATATAACCCCGCCTCTACCTACAAAGAACCCCAAATTCTATGTTTTTTCCATTTCAAAGGAATTCAATGGTGAAGACGGATCAGGAAACGAAAAGTCAGAGAAGTCTGTGGTTTTATACAAATATCCATTGGATCGGTATTCCTGGGAATCAGTAGACTACAAGTCCTTGGTCGTACCTGAACATGACTCAGTGAGAATGGCTTCGAGGAAGTTGCATCGTCGGATGTTGGAGTTGTTAGTAAAAAGGTTCTGATTTGTTATCACGCGCTCTGTGGGGATATGATGGGTGATAACTTACGGCCTCTGTCATTTCTCGAATTTCATTTTCCTTAGTCCGGGTGTATTTCTGTTGATTTGAGAGATAATTTTATTTCGAAGTCTGAGCATGTATCAAGATTGTGTAGCTCTTAACACAGAATACTATTTCCAACCTCATAGACAATCGTTACTGTACGTCAACTAGTTTTAATTCGTCTAATGGTGATATAATACCAAACCTTTCAGTTTCTCCCGATATCCTTTCCAGACGAGATGTTTGCAAGACTTGGACAAGCGGCAAAATATCCTCAAAGCGGAACAAAGCAGGAGTGATGACCGGGTCAAATCAAGGCCCCAACGCTTGGAAGATGACTTGATTGGCTAAGCGGCTTTATATAAGGAAGATGTTGTAAATGTAGGCACTTTTACTCCACTTTGACGCTACTCCAATTCTCGCAACTAACCCTTCTCCCTCAAGGAGCATATGGGCGGGGCTGGGAAAGACAGATAGGGTCCGTAAAAAACCGGCACGTCTGGCATTTATAACTGGGTTCGCAAAAGACGGAATTTTTGCACTTTTTGGACCCCTTTGGCGGATACCGCATCATCAAAAGGGCTCCAGAAACATCAGTCCCATTTAGTAGTATACTACAAGCGGAGGTCAGAAAAGTCAGGCACTGTTCCCAGAGGTTAAGGAAAGGCTAGGATAAAGAGATGCGAAGAGTAAAAGCAAGTACTTAGTCAAAACATAATATCATCCAAGACGTAATTTCAACGGAGGAAATAAAGTTTACAAGTACAATGATTTGTATGTTTCAAGGCAAAAAAATCATATATTTGAAGGTTATAAACAATCAGAAAGACAACATAATTCTCGGCTAAATTTGGCCTGACTTTTGTAACCTCAGCTCGTCTCTAAGAGATCCCCACTATCCTAGCGGAAATCGCTTTACAATATGGACCTGGAAATTCGATTCAATCTAGTCTGAGAATCAAAATCAGGAAAGAGTACTGGATAATAAAGACGGCGAGGAAGTGAGATAATTCCAAGATAGCGAAGTAAATAGTCCTGCCTGAGGCCTGAAGGAGTTCGTGCCACAAAGTGGCTTCTGCAGACCCACTTCCCCGCATCTACCCCCGGCTGTCTTTTCCGAGGTCCATGTATTAGTGCGTGGCGGCGGTCTACTTTATACAACGGGAAATACAGTTTCAATTCATCTGCATGATGACCGTTCCCCTTAATTCCTCTCATATTTACTTTCTGGTGATATCAATCTTGTCATATACGCGTGACTAGAGATATTTCCCGTTACCAAGAGCTTTTGCAACGCTCTACACCACTTCTTTACTTATTAATCCATTAAACCCCATTCTACCACAATGGCAGCGGTTAGGATCGCCCCAACGGTAGGTCTTTCCCCCCCTAGTTTTGAAGGAGTAGGCTAATAAATTATAGAGGGCCGTCCGGGCTATGAATCTTCTACGTACAGTCCAATACACACATCCTCCCTCCTGTCCCTGCCACGGCAACCCCGCTCATCACCATCACCATAAACCCTCCTCCGGTCTTCTCGCTCACGCAAAACACAATTTACAAAGAAATTATGCCACTCCAATTGATGCTACTCGGCAGAAGGAGTATGCCTTTGAGATGGCCGCTTCTTCAATTCGATTTGGACCCGGTGTTACAAAGGAAGTTGGAATGGACTTCAAGAACATGCGCGCGAAACGGGTTTGTGTGGTGACGGATAGTACAGTGAGAAATTTGAATGCTATGAAACAAGTCGAAGAGGGATTGGCGAGGGAAGGTGTGGAATACACGATATTTGATAAGTGTAGAGTTGAGCCGAAGGATAGCTCGTGGGTTGTACCATTGCCTCTGAAATTGCAAAGCTAATGCTTTTCCAGGATCAAGGAAGCTATTGCTTTTGCAAAACCATACCAACCTGACGCATTTTTGGCAGTGGGAGGAGGATCCGTTATTGACACGGCAAAGCTTATGAATCTGTATATCTGCTATCCGGACGCTGACTTCCTGGATTTCGTCAATGCCCCGCTGGGTAAAGGTCTGCCAATTGACAAGCCACTGAAACCATTAATTGCCGTACCTACAACCGCAGGGACTGGCTCAGAAACCACCGGAACTGCAATTTTTGACCTGGTTTCCAAGCGGGCTAAGACTGGAATTGCTCACAGAAATCTCAAGCCCACTCTTGGAATATGCGATCCTCTGAATACACGAACGATGCCCTCGGCAGTACATGCAAGCTCTGGATTAGATGTTTTGTGCCACAGTCTTGAAAGTTGGACTGCTATTCCATACTTTGAGAGAACGCCCCGACCTACGAATCCAATCAATAGACCTGCATACCAAGGTGCTAACCCAATTAGTGATATTTTCTCATTACAGGCATTGAGAAGTACGGTGAAATATCTCCCAAGAGCTGTCAAAGACCCCGAAGATCATGAGGCACAGAGTCAGATGTTGTTAGCTGCCACATTAGCTGGTGTTGGTTTTGGAAATGCCGGTGTTCATCTGTGTCACGGTATGCATATTATCTTGCCCCTAAAAAAGAGCCTTAGCTAATTGATGCCCCAGGGATGTCATACCCCATCTCCGGTCAGAATCCCGGATACAAACACGCAGGATATCAAGTCGACTCGCCCATCATTCCACATGGTGTCTCGGTAGCCGTCTCCGCACCAGCTGTATTCCGATTTACTGGGCCTTCAAACCCCGATCGTCATCTTGCTGCAGCAGAAGCATTTGGCGTTGACATTTCAAATGTCAAGCAGGAAAGTGCAGGAGAGGTTCTGGGAGAAGCTATCGAAAAGTTTCTGGCTGGATTGGGTGACCAGCCCAAGGGGTTGAAAGACCTTGGTTTTAAGAGGGAACATTTGGATGATTTGGTAGAAGGGACGATCCCACAAGCGAGAGTGTTGATGTTGGCTCCTGGGTTGGCGGCGGAGGTCAATGAGGAGAGAGAGCAGTTGAGGAATTTGTTTGAGGATGCTATGGAGCATTAGGTTGAAGATGGAGTCCGCTGTAAATAAAGCCAAGCGTCAGAGAGCTCTGTACGCTTGCGTAATGTGAACATATTACATGAAAGGACTCGAGATATTGATAGCCATGTTGTTTTGAGTTCCTAGAACAATAGGTAATAGTTCTACGAACCAAGAATAAACTCAATGACTGATTCAGCAGTTCATGACAAACACAGCAATTCACCCAAGAACATGAATAAGTCAGTCAAGGTGGCCAATTTGGGGATTGAATTTGCCTTTGAGTTAGTGAATTGCGGTCACCTCTCGATCACAGGAGGAGACATCCCGTGATAACAGGAGATGCCCTTACCAAGAGATCAACGGCAGGGCCTTTCTCCTACGCACCAATCAATCTCATCCTGCGTGAACAGAGACCCACTTCAGAATTCCCCTAATGGAACGAGGAAACTTTCCTGGGTCACGTGCAAATGGTCAAACTGAAAATTCTGCGCCAAAAAATTAGCGTGCACGGACCAGGCATGAGGAGTATATATACCCGCACCCTCCACACCTTCTTCCCTCTCCAGACGATCTTACTGTAAGCACACCACCCCCCCAACATTTGCTCCCACAACCGCTAACCCATCCTTCTACAGTCATAGAATCATTTCTATAGTAAACGTCCTCTTCTGAGTTTCTCTCACGAGCCTCAGACTCCAACCCGGACGATGAGCCGATCCTCGATGCCCAAGAGTGAGGCCTTTTTACTCCCGCACTGTCCGTGAGGATGGCGGTGTTGCGATTGTCGCAAGACAAAATGTGATGCTGTATAGGGAGTGGCGATGATCTTGGCCCTTTTCCTGGTGTTCTTCGGACGTGGGATTGGGGTGGGTGTCGATGGACGTCTGACGGGCTGTCTTATCTTTTTTTTCATTGCATTTTCTGCCTGCTGGTGGGGTGTGAAGAAGGAATGTTTTGGGGAGTGTGGTGCATGGATAGGGAGGTAGAATGTGAGACAAGACTTGCTGTCGTCGTCTGTTAGTGAACTGCTTGAGTTGAAGCTGGAGGAGAGTGCCCTCGGGATGGCGTGACTGTCCTTGGGCTGCTGAACTGCTCTCGTCTTTCCGTTTGCTTACCTGCTTTGACCAATTCTCAACTATCGCGCGACCACTTCTTTTGAAGGCAGATGCGATGGTGTATGGTCTGACACGATCAACCCTCTTGCAGTCGTCATTTAAGCTGAATGGCACGAGATTTTGACACATGCTGGGACAGCCTCATTGGGGCGCCAACTCCAAGGGAGGTAGAAGGATGTTGCAGAGCAAGTGTATTACGGGAAAAGAATCGTCTCAATTTTTACTCTATACTTTCGGATTGTGGTACTATACATTCCGATCGTAGTAGTCAATGGCCACCGCTATCTACTTACCATCCGAACTTTCCTCTTCATCTCTCACATCATCAAACCACTCATCCGCCACAACCTCATCAATAGTAATCCTACCCCTCGGATCAACCACCAACATTCTTCTCAACAAAGCCAAAAACCCATCAATCCACTGAAACTGGTACGTATCACGCAGATCCATCCAGAACTGCGCAGGAGTCATACCATCTAGCGTCGACCCAGGAGGTCCACCTACCGGTCTCCTGCCCAAATGCCAACGCTAAGGAATCGGACCAATTTTTCGCTCGATTTCCCAGAGGAAGAAATTCGGGCTTTGGGTGTGGTCAAAGAGGTTACAATCTTCTTTGAATACGAATTTGAACATCTGGATCTTGTCAGTACATATATGCTTTGGGTGGGAAGATGTGGAAGGTTGCGTCTACTTACCGTACATGCCAACGCCCAAATATCCGAAGGGAAGCCGCCGAGTCCGATACCCGGATTGCCATTGAGTGCACGCGCCGTAAACTCCGGAGCGCGCACCGTGGGTTGCATCGCGTAGACGTGATCACTGTATCTGGTGTAGGCATTGCTCGTGTCTATGATCTGAACACGGGCATCTTCAAAAACGCCACTTTGTTTGGCTTCCTTGAGAAGGTCTTCGATGTAAGAGCCTCGAAAGAAATCACTTGACACCAGGTACTTTGGGTATTTTCTGAATTCCTTCTCCGTTGGTGTCTTTGGAATGATAGGGATTAGTTTTGGAAAAGGAGGATTCGATGCAAACCCGCGCCGAAAATTCGGTAATCGCAGAGCGAGATTCGCATACCAAAGATCAACATGCTTTGCCCCTCTATGGTGGAGGAACGCCAGTCCTTGAGCAATCTGGAAGAAGTCACGCTTGATATCGATCCGCCGACGGTAATGCCCAGTAGAATACAGGGTTTTTAAGGGGATCAAGACTTCACTGACGATGACCCAGTATACCTTCCCATTTCGCGTAATCTCGAAACTATCGAGCATTTCCATGACGAATTCTCGACCTGCTTCTCGATCGTATTCATTGTCCTCTATATCGGTCATGGCGAAAAACTTGTGCATTTCAACTTCAGCTACTTTCCCTGCAGTGAGGAATTTGAGCGTGACGTGGCGTGATTCTGCATGGAGATCTAGTGCTAACCAGACGGTGGAGTAGGAACCGGATCCGATCTTCTGGATCACTCGGTAGCGAGAGTTGTAAATGTCGCCTAGATGGACCGGGGGGAGTCTTCCTATGGCATAGACGATGGGATTCTCACTGCGGAATCCTTCGATAGTGCTTCGGTCGAAAAGGGGTGCTAGGATCTCGGGGATGCTTTCTTCTTCTTGTCGTCCTTTTCCTCTGGGTCTTCCTGGGACATCTTCTTCTTCCATCTCGTTCCCTGATATCTGTTCTCCCTGGGCCCCGGATCCATCATCTCCTTTTATTAATTTCTCATACTCAGATTCTCCTTCCGCCTCGTCTTCTTCGGCCTCGCATTTGTTCAGCCGCCATAGAGGCCTCCGCGCCTTCTTAGGCTCCTTCTTCCTCTTTGGTTTTGGCGGGGTAGGAGGGGTACATGGTCGTTTCTCGGAAGTCATGCCGTTTTGTTGAATGGTATCTGTATGTTTTCCTGACTCGGATGGGATCTCGATGTTTTGTGATGTCTCTTTTTTCTCTTCATTTACTACTTTGGACCCCTCCTCTTCTGCTTTATTCTTACTCTCTGCTGCCTCTTCGTCTCCTTCATCATCCAGTGCTTCAGACCCCTCCTCTTCCTTCTTACTCTTCGCCACCTCGCGAAGTCTCTCAAGAAGCTCCGCAGTACCTTCCGGAAGTCCTTTACTTCGTCGCGAAGCCATGGTGTGGTGTTTGCGGTGTTTGGTGGATGGTGAGTGGTGTGCATATACCCGGTACCGTGTCGCAACAGTGGAGGATGTATTTCTCTGACAGGTGGATGAATGGGAGATGTCCCGTGTGTGGGGGTGGGTTGTATTTATGATGTCTACTGTACATGTTATGGTACGTTCTTGGGTCCATAGCGCTGTGCTGCCTTCACGGGGTCTATTACTTGCTCCTCTTTGACGTTGATGCATTCACCAGGGCTTCGTAAGAGGGGGAGGGGGGAGGAGGGTAGATGGGGTTTCTTCTAGGTAGGTGGGTGGGTCTTATGAGGAGTTGTGTTATATCACGAGATATTTGATATTCACTCACAACCCACTAGCACTAGCTTCATTTCAGGGTATTTAATACTCACCTATACCCGCCCGTTTAATTTCCTGAACCAGTACTAGTTATCTTATCGAATCAGCGAATCAAATTTGCAAGAGAATATTTGTAACTTTGATTCTAACGAAAGGACCAGCCTTTTAAGAAGAAACGCCTCTTGCAAGCGTACAACAACAATCAGTAAAGTTGTTGTTGTGTTGTGGACAGGTGATCGAATGGATGAAACGATATATACAAGCTTGCTTAGTCACCCTCGAAACGTAAAACATATCCTTTATAAGTTGGAGAGTCCTCCCTTTTCTATTAAATAATAGGTTATAAGTAAAGTGAAGTATGGAAAGACGAGTTTGTATTAGGCTACACTTATGCTTATACTTATATATATAGTAAGAGATATAGTCGTTACTTAGTAATCTTATATACCTTCTCTCTAAGAAAAAGATTATCCTAAACCCCTCGTATAACGAAAATAGTTATATAAATAATATAGAATAAATTAAATAATTGTTACCGCGTACTCCTTATTAGTCTAGGTATATTAGGAGAATTATTTTATTTATACTAGGAGTTTAGGAGAATAACGTTTTAGATAAGATAAATAGAGTAATAATAGATATTTTACCCTAGGTACTTTCGTCAGGGGAAGAGTTATAGATTTATAATATAATATAATATCTAATAAATAATTATCTTAGAAATAAGGAATTATCTATAATAAGTAAATTTAGATTTAAAAGATACTAGGTATTTCGAAACGCTTCGTTCTTACTCGTTCGCTATATCTACACGAATTAAATACCTTCTATTGTGACGGTTATGGTCACGAGGGTTGGATGTCACATGCTCGCTCGGCGAGGCGCGCTAGTACTAGCGCGCACGACCTGTATTTAGTTCCCAGCTCTCTCGAGCTCTCCTTCTCTCCTCATCTATTGTCCTAAGAATAGAGTGTTGTTTGTTCCGACTGTCCAGAAGCACGTCTATCACATCTATCTAAGATAAAAGATTAGTCGAGCCCGAAACTAAGTTACCGATATATTCTTTTTACTACTATTTCCATTTTCTTCTTAAAGAGTCGCGAAGTATACTTAGTTAGTAATATCTTATATATAAATTTAACTTAATAGATAGTAGTATTACTTACTAATCTTACGGTTTCTCGCTTAGTTTTATACGTACTATATATAATAATACGTAATAGGTATATTATATATATATATTTTAAGGCTATACTAGGCGATACTTAAACCCTTTTGTGATGGATAGTCACGTGGCTGGGAGTCACGGGGTGGTGCCGGGTGCATTCCTAATGTAGTAGAATAGCGAATTGATCGTCGATCAATTCTTGTGCCTATTTGGCCCGCTGGCGCAGTTGGTTAAAGCTATTCCATCCATGCTCGTCACACCTTTCTGCCCCTCCTTACTCTCCCTACTAAAAAAAGCATTCGTATTACGGGTATCCTTAACCCGGCTTTTAATTATACTTAAGGCTTGGCTTCGCTTAGCCGTCTATATTACTATTCGGTCGGGTAGCTAGTCTTCTTATTAATACCTATTTTCGCTTAGAAGTAGCTAGCTAGGTTTATTATAACTAATCCGCGTTATTATTTTCGCTCGTCTTCCCTTAGTACCTTTAAGGTTTACGGGATCTTATAGAGGTAGGTTTAGCGTTAATATATTAGAATTTAAGACCCTTAGTAGGAGGTTTCTTTAATAGGGATAGGGATAGGGATAGTGATTTGTGATTTATTTTTAGATAGAGGTAGAGATAAAGGTAGAGTTATATCGAGACAGATAATTATAGGTATAATATCTAATAATTGTTCGGGGGGAAGTATAGATTTTAGGACACTATTGTAACGAATACTCAAACTGGCTAACTAAACTTGGCTGGGTGTTCGCTGGTTGGTATGCTAGGATAAGAAGAAGACTGTCGGGTTGTTCACTTGGAAGTGAACTCGTTACTTGTATTAAAGATGTTAAACAATATGATAAGATTAATAACTAAAGTTAAGTACGAAGCTCCTATCTAATGGTAGACGTGCTAGTCTTATATAGAACCTTCGTCCTCTTTTGGATCCCAAGATCCAAAGCTCCATGCGAGGCTCCAAAAGCTCTATGCAAAGCTCTAAAAGCTCCAATGATCACATGACCGTACCCAATGGAAATCCTTGGATCGCTTAGCTATCCTAAGCGATCCCTATTTGCTATAAGAAACCTGGATGTGCCTGTCGAGGGTTGTGCCTCTTATTATGACAAGTATCACGTGAGCACGTGATTCGTGACAACTATCCCCTTAGCTGCGGCCAGAATCACACTAGACCGTGTATAATTAGGCGATCTAATTAGACCCGATGTTTTTATGAGTTTTAGGTGTAAAATCTACTATTTTATATAAAAGCTATAGATATAAAGCTAATTCTATATAACTAGATATATTAATAGGCGTAGGGATAGGTGGATAAAGGCTAGACTATTACTCTTTAGTTATTATAAGGAAATGCGCCTAATATAAACCTTTTGAATACTAATTTTCGGGTAGTTTAACTTAGTACTATCGTATTAGTATTTTCATAGGCTTAAAGCGTATTTCGGGCTATTTAGAGGGTAGGGTATCTAGACACTAAGTCTCCTGATCTTTTGTATCTAGTTACGTGTCTTTAGACATTATAATAGTAGAGTTATATAAAATTGAAGATACTAGAAAAGTTGGTGTTCCTCCCCCTCGCACGGGCCACCTAGTGTGATTCTGGCCGCAGCTGAGGGGATACTAAGGTAGTTCGCTCGTTAAATATAAAAATTAGAAGTCCTTTAAGAATAATATATATATTATATATATCAGAGACGTGGTCGTACTCTATATACCTCTCTTAAAACAAAATTATTCTAAAAGCGTCGTATAACTAAAATAGTTATATAAACCGCTGAAAATAACCGTTACCGCTTATTTTTACTTAGCATACTAGCCCTAGGTATACTAACACGAGTATCTTCCTTATACTACAAGTTTAGTACAATAACATTCTACATACTATATACAGAGTAACGCTCAGATATCTTCTCTAGGTAAGATACCTTAGTCAACGTTCATCCCATCTACCACATTTTCTCAAATCTTAAAATATAGAGAGAGCCGTGCTATTAGCTAATATAGAACCACGTAAGAAAGAATCGCATATTGTTAATATCACACTCTCACCGCCAGAATCGCTGTCATCATCGTCATACCTGCCGTTGTATCGGAAGATATCTCTAATAATCATATTTGATGGATCTTAGGAGGAGGAGCAGTTCTCCGCCAGCTTTGACGACCTAATTGCTCAGGTACAGTGGTGGGAGTTGAGGGCTTGGGGGCTGCTGGCAATGGACTCGGTTGGTGTAATATAGAGGTTTGATCGAACTTGTACTTAGCTGGAGTTCGCGGAGCTGGAGTTTGCGGGTAGATTGATGATGGGAAGAAGGTTGTTGCTAACCAGCGGAGTTACTATTTCAAGCTTGCTCAAGGGTTTGAACTTTGATGAGAAGAAAGGTGGGGTAGGTGGAGAAGGTTAGATATGTAAAGGGAATACTGTAGATAATTATTGAAAGGTAAATATAATTAGACTCAAGAGAGTAAGGTGTATAGACTCTCCCTTCTATCCTAATGATCGCAATAAATAAACAACTTAAGACAAGCTTTATAGTAGAGTAAAAATGTCCATTCTTACAACTTGTTAACATCTTCCCTATAACAAAGTCGTTTACAGTCGTTAGGCAGACCACGTTCCAGGCATTTTAGCCTTGATTTAAGCTAGTTGTCCCATCCGCTTGTGGACATTCTACCGCTCGTCTGATTCTTACACTTGTGTATCTTGTCTAGGAGGGACGATATATAGTAGCTAGAAATCCTTGCAGATAATGAATAGGATTCTTGTTTAAATGTTCTACTTTGGTGATTTGTAGAGCTCGATACTGGCGAGAGGGGGGCTAAATTGTATTAGCGAGGTATTGTAGGTGATTGGATTTTCTACTGGTAGTATTTATAATAGACAGATGGCGTATTCTGATCCTGTTTCATCTAGATGACTTGAAGTCTTTGACTTTTTGCCTTGGCTCTTTTATTTACGACAGGAATCGAGGGAAGAAACAGTCTTTGCTTATATCCACTACGTTATATCTTAATAATCTAGATGCTCTAAAACCAAGATCTACAACTCATCCTTAACACCACTCTCCCCTTCACTCTCCCCCGGCCTCACACACCGAAAACTACTCGCAGACTTCGGATCACCTACGCCATCATACCTCGCCTTCGCAGGATACGGACAAAGTATCTGGTTAAACGTCTCCCCACCAGCACTCGTAAAAGAAACAGGGAGTGTATCAGGAGCTTTACCGTTCTCAACCCAGTTTACTAGTGCCTCGAAAGCGGATCCGGGAAACCCTCCCTTACCACCACCACAATGTTGAATACCAGGGGCTGCGAAGACGCGGAAGAAGTCGGGCGTATCGGGATCGAGAGAGGTGACGCGGTCGTAGTATTGTTTTGTGCCGTTCCAGGGGATTAGTTGGTCGTCCTGGGAGAGTTAATGTTGGTGTTTGGGGGGGGGGGATTTAAGGGAGGGGGAGAAACTTACGATTCCGTGCCATGTTAGGATTTTCCCTCCTGTAGCTTTGAATTTCGAGAGGTCCGGGTTAGCAGTTTCAGTCATACTGGCGTAGCGTTGGAATGCAGCGCGATACATATCGCCAAACTGCTCATGTGTGATGGTCATGAGGTCAAAACCAGGATTTCTTGCGATGAACAGTGAGATCCAGTTCGCGACGAGACTTTGAGGGACTCCAAAGCAGGTACTATCCGCTGAACATTCTGTTTTTCCTGGCTCGCCCAGATGCGCATCGTATCCCAAACCGTGCCACATGAATTTCCCATCTGCGAATCTGGGACCTTTCCACGTAGCGTCAGCTACCTTTGCGGCAATCTTAGAAATCTTCATGATCTTTCCGGTTGTAGAGCAGTTGAATGGTTTCCCAACATATGGGAAGGGATCGAACCCGCATAACTCTTCATCAGAAATGACACCATCCAAAACACCATCAAGACCATCACACTCCTTCACCGCCGCTGCATTCAGCACATCCAACTCACAAGCATACGGATACTCCCCCGCAAGATTCATAACCAGCTGCGGCCAGAACATCCCGAGAAAGAACCCATTCCAATTGATCGCCGGCGCAATAGCCAGGATCCCATCATAAGCCGTGGGGTTACTTTGCGCTTGATGCATTCCCTGACGGCCTCCTTGAGAACAGCCGGACCAGTAGGAGTACTGCAGTGAATCGGAGTAGAAATCTGAGATGATTTTCTTACTGATGATGGATTCGTCGTCCAAGGAGGCACCTGCTAGGTTTTGAAGAGCGTAGAGATTTACGTTTCCTTCGCTGAGGAGACCCCAGCGCGTTGCGTCTTCGGCGACTCCTAGACCGGCGTCGCGAGTTGAGACTGCGAAGTTTCCTGAGAGACCCAGGGTCATTTGTTGACGGCTGAAGGCGTGGTGGGTTCCTCCGGCGACTAAGCCATTGTTAGAATGAGTGTACAATATTTCTCAAATGTGGAAGGAAAAAATTTAGAGATTCTGATATAGAAATTATGACTAGGAAACTGAAAGGCAGGAAGGAAGAAAAAAATGAAGAATGATCATACCATATCCTCCACCCCCCGTCGCCATCAACCTCTTATTCCACACATCTGCAGGAGGTAACCATACCTCGACCTTCAGATTATCCTCTTGTCCGGGATGTGTGTACGTGACGGTGACATTGCAGAATGATAGATCCTTCACCTCAATTGGCTCGCCACCAACAAGATTGGTCGTAGTTGTCAAACTCCAATTTTCGTGCAATTTAGTATCGATGGCTAGTATCTGAGCACCGAATAATTCAATGTTGCCAAAAGTTGATGGGACACATTGGAGAGACATTTTTGCGTGAATTTTTGTGCGATGGATTCACGGATTTTTGAGAATAGGTATCCAAATCTGAGAACCCACAACCACCATTCGTTCTCAAAAGCTGGCGGTCTCAAATGATAGCGGTTCACGATGTATATGTATGCGGAGTATGCGGAACAGTCATGTTTTTTCTCATTGCCTGGTGGTGACGTTGGCGGCACAGCACCCCCACCTGGGCCCGCTCGGTGGATTATCTTCCCGCCGTCCGTTCCGTACCTCGTACTCTTGGCCTCCCTCGTCGAATAGATTTAAGCGAGATGACGACGACGAAACGGTCGAGAAAGTAACGAACTTGGGCGAAAGAAAGTTCTAATGCTAAAGAAAAGAATTCGCCTACGTACCTACCTACCGAAGAATAAACCTAGTAAAGCTTTACTTTTCCATTTCTTCAAGTACGTATAGACCCTAAAATCCAATATCTTCTAAAAACAAGCAATATATAAAGCGTATAAGACATGGTCGGTACACTATAATCTTATATATCTCTCTTAGAAGAAAATTATTTTATTTATTTATTTATTTATTTCCATTTAACGTCCGGCGGATACTAACACCTAAAGGCTAGCTCCTAGATAATTCCTAGACAGGACAAAGGACGCTAGGGGGGAAAATCCCCCCTAGGCTACAGGGGTCGCAGATAGGAAAGCCTATCTACTAGTGACAGTTTAAAAAGAGACCCCACTTCCGGGGAAAC
>UNPT01000473.1:0-36207 GCA_900536445.1 Hymenoscyphus occultus
GAGGGAACGGGGCTTTAGAACCTAATTTATGACCCCTAGGCGCTTATATAGCGGGGGAAGAGTAGTCCGCCAAAGATTATTAGCTAGGCTAGAGCACCCCTCCTTAACATATCTCTTAAGCGAGGCTATACAGAGTAGAGGGGGGTTTTCTAGAGCGGAGCGGGCGGCGACGCCGGTAGCCCTGTCGGTAACCTCGTTCTTGTATATCCTAATATGACTCAGGTACCAGCGGATCGAGATCTTGCCGGGGTACTATTGTGTAAGGTTATAGACTCTATTAAAGACCTCCTGCGAGGTTCTAACCGAGCGAAAGGTAAGCTGAAGAGAAGCTTCTAGGTTATTAAGACAAACCTAACACCGACGGGACGTCGCCCAGGCGGGGGATTTAATAGCGAGTTTAATACCGAGGAGGGCAGCCCTAGCCTCGGCGTCGTAGATCTCTAGGGTCGGGCTAAAAGGGTACGACTTTGTGTTTAGTACAGAGTTACCTCGTATAAGGCAAACCTTACTACTAGTGTTCCCATTGTCTAGTCTAGAGCCGTCTGTGTATACGACTATGTTAGAGGGAGGGACAGTACTCAGGAACTCTAGGAAGCGTTCCCTATAGAGGTCCTTGTCCCCTCTAGTAGTTAGACCCCCAATAGTGATTAAGCGTTCCTCGCGGTCAAAGCCACGGGTCCAGGGGGGGTCCTGTATCGGGTCTATTGTCTCAGATAGAGGGAGAACTCTTCTATCCCTATAGAAAAGCCTGGCTTTAGGATAGGGCGAGTTAGTACAGCGTCGAAAAGGATAGTACTAGTCAAGGCGACGAGTTCTAGCGACTAGAGCCTCACTTCGCTCTATAAGGGCGATCTCCGGAGAGACTAGTCCCGATTCTAGGAGTAGAACCGAGGAGGGCGTAGTTTTATAAACAGGTAGAACAACTCTAGTACACTTGTGTACAAGTAGTAAAAGGAGTTCGATATACTTATTAATCCGGTTATTAACGTGTTGAGAGTTCGAGCCTCTAGTACGGGTACGTCCTGGGAACTAGGTCTCGTAGCCAAAGTAGGCGATAGACAGTATACACGCGGTGGCAGCCTGCTTAAGGAGGTGCGGGGGAGAGCCACGTACTGTGTTTGTTGTACTCTTTAGCGCTTGAGCTACTAGAGTAGCTTTCCCCGCCATCCGCTTAACATGACCAAAGAAAGAGAGCCTAGGGTCGAAAAATACCCTAAGCCAGCGGAGCTCCTTTGTAGGATAGATAGCCTTAGTACTAACTATAATAGGTAGGGGCTGTCGGATCCCACGCCCCCTCTGTTTTCTCTTACAAGAGAAGTGGATTAGCTTAGATTTGTCGCTATCAAAGGTAATACCTTTATCTGTCCCCTATTGTAGAAGGGAGGAGACTTGTATAGAGAGAGTCTTAACGTTCTCCGCTTTACTGAAGCTTATAGCAAGGAGAGCGACATCGTCTACGTATCCAAAGCGTTAAAGGACTAGGAGGGGGCCAAGGTTAGAGGAGAAAAGAGGTTGTATATAGAGCATAAAGAGAATCGGAGAGATCGGGGACCCCTGCGGTAGACTACACTTTAGCCCTGTATTAGCTCTAATCTCGCCGTCTAGCTTAATACGGACAGATCTGTTTAAGAGAAAGGAAGTGACCTAAGAGACTAGGTTATTAGGCTACCCCTAATCACGAAGTCTCTTAATTAGGCGCCCAGGAAGGACAGCGTCGAAGGCTCCCTTAATATCTAAGGTAAGAAGAGAGGCCTCGTCCTTTCTACTTAGTGCCTCTTCGATGTTATACGTTAAACAGGTAGTGAGATCTATAGCAGATCGGAGTGGGAGGGCGCCAAACTGATTAGGCCCTAGTACATATTCCTTAATCCCGATCTAGGAGACTCGCTTAGCAAGGAGCCTTTCTAACCCTTTACTAAGAACAGAGAGGAGAGAGATCGGACGGTAGGCCCTCGGAGAGGACTTATCCTTCTTATTCGGTTTCGGGATAATAGCGACAATCGTAGACCGGAAGCTCTTAGGGTGGTAGCTAGTGTCTATACATCCTTTAAAGAGGGAGAAGATTAGAGAGTAAACTCTATGCCAGGCAACCTTGAAGATCCCCGTTACTAGCTCGTCTTCCCCCGGAGCGGTAGAAGCCTTTCCGAGTATCGAGTCCTTTACCTCGCGTATTGTAAGAGGGGCCCAGGGCAAAGCGCAGGTCGGAACAGTAGGAGTAGACGTAGGGATGTCCCTAACCTCGGCTTTATTCGTAAGCAACTCCTAGACTAGAATCCTTTGTTTCTCCTCTGTCGTGTAACTAAGGAGTCCCGTAGAGTCTTTAAGGGGGGGGGATTTATAGGTCCCGGTGCTCTAGTACCATTTACAGATCTTAAAGACGTCCTTCGCTTCGGTGGCCTTGTTAATAAGGTTTCTAAAGTAACCCTTTTTTGCTCTTCGGACCTCCTTCCGGAGTTCTTTCCTAAGCAGGGCAACTGTTTGTACTCTATTAACACAGCGAGCTTCGCGTATCTGAATAGTGAGCGACCGGCACTCCGGATTCTACCATGGGTGCCCAGTCCCCTGGCCGAGGCCTCGCTTAGCGCTACTCCGGTAGGCCCTCTGAAGAGCTTAAGTAATAAACGTAGCTAGGTCGTCTAGGTCCTTAGGTTGTGGGGCTTCCGGAAGTTCGTAGAGCTATTCAGAGTCTAGAGAGTACTCTAGTACCGATAGGAAAGTCCTAGGGTCAAGGGTACTAAGGCGAAGCGGAGGTTCTTTCTCGGCTAAGCCCCCTTTCCAGGGAAGCCTAGTTAGAAGAGGAGAGTGATCAGACTTGCACTCGAATGTAAGGTCTACGTTTGTATAGGTCCCTTTTTGTAGTAGGGTACTAGAGTAGAATGCTAGATCAAGAGTATTCCCTCTATTATACGTTTAAGTCCCGGGAGGGGTAAGGAGTTATAGTCCCTTCTCCTCGAGCTAGGCGGTAAGTAGGGGGACCTGCGGGCTCTCCTTTTTAGTATAGTCTAGTTACTATATCTTACTCTTAAGGTTAAGGTCTCCTGTAATTAGGAAGTTCCTAGTTCTAATACTCCGAGAACGGAAAACTAGTACTAGGGCTTCCTTTGCGCCGTCGTAGCCCGGCGGGGCGTTATAGACGTTAAGAATATTAAGCGGGGGACCGTCTATAGACAGGAGTTCTAAGTAGACTATGTCGCGAGAGGGGGAGGACGAGGGAGGGAGCTGGTTAACCCGGAGCCCACTACCTTTACGAACAAAAGTCAGGGCCCGGGGGCGACCGAGATTCTAGTCCCAGATTAGAGCGAGATAGTCGTAGCTCGGGTGTCTCCTAGTAATCTAGTGTGTAAGGACCCGACAGATATAGGGTTCTTAAACTAGAACGATGTCGACTCTACCTAGGAAAGCAGCTTAGAGGACCTATTCTTGTGATTTAGCCCCTCCGTGGACGTTTATCTAGAGGATCTTTAGGCTACGGCTCTTGTTCGGTCCTAGATGTCTACTTATGATTAGATAGAGAAAAGCGGACCGGTGTAGGTAGGATAATAGGGGCCTCTTGAGAGCCTTGTACAGGCGTAGTGGGCGGGAGTCTCAGGGCTGTGGTAGGGCTAGGCAGACTGTCCATGTCCGTGTCGGAGAGTTGACAGGGTGAGTCTTCTTTACGCCGGATACGCATCTCGTTACTAGCCTAGAGAATAGTCCTCCTGTTCTCAGAAGAGGGGTGTCTTAAGGAGATAGGGCGAAGTTAGTAGCTAGGGTTATTGGCAGGGTGGGGACCCTGGCAGTTTAGGCACTTAACCTTATACTAAGTATGCTTAATACACCTAGGGTGGTTTGCTTCGGTATAGTTTGTACTTCTACAGACTCGGTAGCGCTCTGTTTTGCCATAGACGCGAACATTATACTAGTCTTAGTACCTAGTATATTATACGACCTTAACCTTCTTAGGGATAGGCCGTAAATAAACACGAGTGCCGAAAAGGTGGACTTCGCTAATACTCTTTATAGTGTCGGCGTTAGAGTCCTTGAAAAATATATTCTAAGAGGTAAAGGGGTTCTCGTCTAAGCGAGATATCTCGGTTATAATAGCTTTTATAGCTATAACTTTAAGAGTTTCCTTAAGAACAAGGATAATATCTTCCTAGTTTGTCGGGCGGAGTATAGTAACGATACCCCCGCTCTCGTCTAAGTCGACCGATTTAATATTACGTAGGATAAAGAGGGTACGAAAGGGGGCCCGGTTCGTAGATTGCTCTATACGGGCTACACGGAAGAGGGTTTGAATATCAGCTCTCTTTATAGAGAGGAGTGTCTAAAGCGCGCTCTTACTTGTAGTAGTAATAGCGAATCCAGAGAGTACAGGAAGGACACCTTGGAAAAGGTCTTTACAACCAATTCTAGGATTCCGAAGAGCTAAGAGGACAGCGAAGCCAGATAGTTTGCGCTCGGGAGCGTTAGGGGCGAGGCGGACAAAGATACGAAGATCCTCCTTTTTCTGAGGACCCTTAGGGGCAACAGGAGCTAGGAGGGGCTTAAGCGAGCCAGTGTTTTGTTTACTACCTAGTACAGTAGCGTATGACGAGGCTGCCTTAGAGGCCGCTAAGGCGTTAGCGGTCCGTGCGTAGGCAGATTTTTTCGAGGGAGAAGGAGGGGGGGAAAGAGGCGTGGAGGTGTTGTCCCTAGCTAGGATACGAAGGGGGGTAGGCTATTGAGTAGAGGGTTTCGAGGGGGGGAGCGATCTAGAGGTGTACGAGTAGTGGAAGGAGAGGCAAAGGGAGGCGATCTGGTTACAGAGTTCCGTCAGGGACGGAAGGATATCCGTTAGAGCTCGATTAACTATTAGACTTAGGTGGTTATCGACTACTTCTGTAGTCCCGCCGAAGAAGAATTGACCGATCTTGTTCCTCTCTAGTACTTTAGAAGAACCAGAGACGAATTGGGCCTGGATATTCGGGAGGGGGGGGAGAGGGCGTCTGCCCGCCTCCTTGCCCCCCCTAATCAGGGGGGTAGGAGAGGGGGGGGGGACTCGAGAGAACATGTCCTCGAAAGGAAATTAGCGCTTTAGTCTAAAGCAGAAGTAACTAGATCGTTTAGAACAAAAAATCTAGTTCGAGAAAAAAAGATGAGCGCCTTGAAGCTAATAGATCCCAATGATGTAGCTCGCGAGTGGAGATATGCTTTAGCATTCGAACTTGGCGATTCTTAAGTGCATTACAAGGAATAACTTGGCAATTTTATTAAAAGAAGCACTATGCAGCCATTTTGAAGCATACATTCTTTTAGCATCAAGGGAGGTAGTACTGGTTGTGTACGTGCGAGGGGCTTCGGACATTTTGTATGAGGAACGTTTGGAAGCCAGTTTTGTAGCCAATAGCAAGCCTCACTTTTCTTCTTATTGCACTTTGGATAACTTTGATTACTATCATGGAAAAAGACTAGCTCTTTCTAAGATCATCCTACAAAACCAGTCTTTGATTGCATATCGCAAATGACTTTGTGATATGAAGAGCATGTTCTCTTTGTTCGCCAGGAAAAACATGGACAAAATAGACCATGGAAAAACAACGTAGAACCTGTGGTGCAGTACCCCCTCCGTAGTCCTTGTCCTTTAGCGAGATATTTTCGTATTTGGCGAGCAGCGTGGGAAATGAATTGAGTTGAGTTGAGTAGTAGCACCTACTTAACTTAACTCCAAGTAACTATAAGTAGTATTCGAGTTATCAAGTCGTTTATTCCCACGCTAAGTTAGAGGGATTTCATAGTCAGAGTTTTAGATTTAACCTGGTACTATATAATTAAGATATTCCAAACTTTATATAAGTTTTTCTTATCTTTTATAGATGTTATGTATAACACGAAATATAATATTTTAATTGGTCAAGTTGAAAACCACTTTACGCGCCCTGGAAACATTCCTCGAGGGATAAGGACCACGGGAGAGATGCGTAGAAAGACACTTAGATTATATATATTATTCCCTAAGAGGTTACTACTGACTCCTCCCTCCATTTTTGAGTTTTAGATAAAAAGCACATTTCCGCGTTAATTATAATATTTCAGTATTCCTACACACAGTGTCATAGAACAATAAGGGGTGGGAAGCTATCGTGAGAAAAGTGTCACATGACTTAGATAAGAGGAAATCAGACTAAGTTTACGCGGCGTTACTTGGGTCTTGTAGAGTACTTTTAAGTCACTTCCTTCTAAGTAGATCTAGAGAACATGTGTTCCTGTAAAAATAACAAGAGGGCGATAGAGCGGGACGCACAGTATATAAAATAGGGGCTGGGGGAAATAAGCGAGACAGGGATATCGCAACCTTATACCGAAACGAGACTATGCTACCATTACTTAACTCAACACTTTTACTAGATCAGAGACTACGTATTAGACTACAAAGAAAACATTCCAAAAAGAATCAGATATTAATACATAAAAAGACCCCATTTTACCCCATGCTATACATCCGACTCCATATCCCTAACCCCCATAACCGAGATTGAACCCCATTCCCCCGTATCCAATTTCAACATCCACAAACAGAGACTCATCCCTCACCTCTCCCTCCCCTTCCCCTTCCACCCCCTCCTAGTATAAAACCCCACCTCTCCAACCCACCCCCCACACCACCCCGCACAAAACCCCGCAAGCAACAAACTCAACCCCCCCATAACCCCCATCAACCCGGCATACCCCACCAGCTCCCCCAACCCCGCCGCCACAACCGGACCCAACGCCAACCCCGCACTATAAAGCGCACTATTCACCCCAAACAACCTCGCATACGGACCCACGTCCCCAAAGAGCTGCGGATTCGCCGCATGGTACCTCTGCATCACCTCACTCATCTCCACGAGACTCGGTGCACTGATGGCAGTCATCCCCGGGCCGCAGAAGAAGAGGATAGTCGCGTATTTCAGGACTTCCGACAGCCCGCCTGCGTGCGGGAGACCGAGGCAGAAGAGCGGGATGGAGAGCCAGAGGAAGCCGAGGGTTGAGAGGGGCTTGGGGCCGAAGCGGTCGACGAGGTGACCCGCGAGGGGGCCGAGAAAGAGGTACGGGAGGACCATGGGGATGAAGAGGAGGCCTGAGTGGAGGGATGTGAGGTGGAAGAGGTGGTAGGCGTGTAATGGTGTTGTGGCGTCGAAGATTGCGAGGAGGGTTGAGGCGAAGAGGGTTGCGAGGTTGGCGGCCCAGAGACGGGGGGATGTTAGTTCGATGTAGAGGAATGGGGGGAGGTGGTAGGGCGTTGGTGTGGGGAGGATGTAGGGTTTGAGTTCGGGGTCGAGTTCTGGGTCGATGTTGTTGTTTGGGAGGAGTGGTGAGCTTTCATTTTGTACTTGTCGACCTGGTGTCTCTTGATATTGTCGTTGTTCCGTAGAAGTCATCGTTCGAATCGAACTAAAACTCCTAATACTCGTAACAAGCGAAGCCTTTCTAGCATGTCCACCCACCTCGGAGACCTCAGGATCTCTCTCACCACCATCCTCATATACAATCCCATACCGTTCCGCAGCACCCCTCTCAATCATCAAGGCCCTCATCAAGAAATCCAAACCAAGCACCCCCACCGCTAACCCAAACACCGCCCCATTCCCAAACTTCTCATAGATCACCCCTCCCACAGGTGGTGCAATCATACCCCCCAACCCCATAACCGAGAAAATCGACCCCATCGCCACCCCAAGCCTCTCACTACCCACTGTCTCCCTAACAATCACAAACCCCACCGTCCAAACAACCGCAGCACTCATCCCCTGCAACGCCCTCGAAAGGATCAAAACCCATACTGTTTTTCCAATTGCAAGCAACACCGTACTAGCTGCAAGTGCCAACAGACCCGCAAAGAAAGGTGTCCTACGGGAAGAAATCCGATCGCATATTATCCCGGCAGGGAGCGAGAAGAGGAGGAGAGAGCCGGCGTAGCAAGCTAGGATGATGGATGTTAGGTTCTGGAGGGAGTCGGGTGCAGTGTTCAAACGATCTCGGAGGATGAAGGGGAGGATAGGGACGACTAATCCGTAGAGGAAAAGGTCTGTAAAGAGACCTAGAGCGACGGTGGCGAGGATGAAGGTTGTAGAGGAGCGTTGTTTGAGAAATGGAGGAGGTTTTGAGGTAGCGCGCATGTTGTGTTTTTCTGAGAATGACAATATCTAGATATATGTTGTTTATTGCTAAGGAAATCAAAATGATCCAGTATTTTGGCGTTGGTAGTAGGAACCAGATACGATTGAAAAGAGAATAGATTTAGTACCAACGAAAAACGAACGAGCGAATAAGTAACTCTCGCTCTCACCCCGCAGCCAAATCCTTCAAAAAGAGCGACGATGGCAAAACGCCAAAATGGTAACGAGGGGCACCAAAGGCAAAGGAATGACGTGACAACACAGGACAAAAAGCAAGAAACGAAAAGGGGGAAGGGGAAAAGATACAGAATCCGAGACTTTAACTGGCAGTCCATGGCTGATCGAGTCAATATTTGGAATGATTGTCACACTTTGTGGCCAAGGTGAATAGATCATAGTCGAGTTCCGGGTACCACGAGATGCAAAGTATGTTACACTCCTAGCTCAGCGGTGTGACTTGACGGCTTCAGCTCGAGTATGCAAGCTGGATCGCCTCCGTATTTCTCATATCGCGGCAGCTTCTGGAAAATGCAGTTTGGATCCTATCCATTCAATTCATTCCAAAGTCTTCCACTTGAAAGGCTTAGTGAAACGACAAGAACACATCTTGCTGAAAGTGAAAGAAGAGGCGAAAAAACGTTCCCCCGGTAAGTTGGAGCTACATGAAATTTTGAAGCTAACGGTAATTCGAGTAGTCCGAGAAGTCCAGGAGTTGTGATATGAATGTGGTACAGGTGGTGAGACGATTCATAGTGTTCTGGGTGACCGATAAATGGATGGACGGGCAGTCCTTGTTCGGGGACAATATGTTCATCTTGAAGATTTCGTGGGAAAAGATAATGAATGCCGAGTCCATGTATGAGTGGTGGCTTGAAGTAGAGGTCTAGATACTGGGAAGGGGTTGTGTCAAATACATCTGTATTCAGACTACGAACACAGCATCTGCTCCCTTTTCGCTTCATGGTCGTCCATGAATAGGATGTTCTTCAAAGTAGTGTAAAGGTGTCCACTTCAACAACACCTTCCCTATAAAAGAATTCATTCAGACAATCAGGCACCGTCTCAAGCATTTGACCCTTCATTTATCGTTCATTCCTCAGTCGTCACACGCCACTAAACAAGGCCTATTGTTGGTTTTTATTTTGTATTTACTAGCTAGCTTCAAGTGCTTATCCCTTCCAGACGATATAGTTACAACAATTACCTGTGCTTGAAAGTGGAGTAAATAGGCCCATATTTACTACATGTTCCCCGCAAAACAAAGTCGTTTAGGCCCTGTTTTCCGACGATATTAAGCCTCAATATCCTATAGGGGATAAGTGCTTGGAAGGTCCACAATACAGACCCTTAGGACCGTGGGGCAAAAGTAGCTCTCGTGCTCTATAAGCTAGATTTGTAAGATATAAAAAGTTCGAAAAGTCCTTTAGGGTACATACGCTATAGCTTTAGGGTAATAGAGCCTAATAGGGTATAAAAACCTAAGTAAGCGTATAATAATACAAGGTAGCGTATTTAGCGTAAATATTAATTAGAATAGATTAACTAAGAGGGTCTTAATCTTAGTTATTCTAATTAACTAGACCTTCTAATCTTAATTAATACGGGCCGAAGTATTAGACCGGCGGATAGAGGGCTCGGAGGGTACTCGGAGTACTACGTAGGTACTTAGCGAGAGCCCTTATATCGTATATCTTATACTTATCTTAACTAAGAACGTTCCTATAGAGTAGGATAGCCTAGCTAAATACTAAAGAATATACTATAAATTAATTTATTTATATTTCTAGTCTATAAGAACGTTCTTAGATAAGAATAGTATAATAATAATGTGTTTTACTATAGAAATATTCCTATATATTAGGAACGTTCCTATAGCTTAGGAATATTCCTTAATTATAAGAATATACCCTTGTTTCTATAAAAACATCGAATTTAAATCGAATTTTACTAATTCTCTAATTAGTTAATTATAAATCTTACTATAAATAAAAAATATATTTTACTATAAAGATTTAATTCTTATATACCCCGAGGCTAACTAGTAGCCTTTTAGAAGCTTCTCTAAGTATATTAGTAGTACTTTAAAATATATACTATTAATCTAATTAATTAGATTAAATAAACGCCTCTTAATTAATTTAATTACCGAAAGTTCCTAATCTAATTTAAATCTATTTAATTATAATTTAGTTAATTACTAATTAAATAATAGAGTAATTTATTCTTACGCTAAGTATATTCGATAGTAAATTATCGGTTTACTTCCTAGAACTAAAAGGTTATACTTATAAAGATAGTAATTTCGTAGTTTATAGCCTAGGTACTAGACTACGTTAAAATATACTAGGAATAGGGTATATAGAGCGCTTATAAGAATAACATTAAGGTCGATTTATTAGTTCTAAGTAATAGGTTCTTTTATTATATATTTTAGTAAAAGAAATATTATACTTTAATATACTAAGAATAGAGTTTACTTAGTACTTAGTGTTGGGACGTAAAGGTGGTTTTAATCACGTGGCTACACTAGACCACTTTGGTACTAGTGCAAAAGCTGGAGCCTCAAGCTCACAGCTTCATGTATACTAAAAAGAACAAGAATTATTACTAAAACCCAGAACCCAGAAACCTCTATTCTACTCGAGTAGGCCTGTATTCCCAACACTTAGCTTTATATATAAACGAACTCTTAGATAGCTAAATATAACTCTTATTATAATATATACTAATCTTACTATAATATATATTAACTAACCTAATATAGTAACTAGAGTACTCTAAGTCTTTTACTACTCGAAGTTCTAAAAATACTAAGGTAGCTTTTATAACTCCTTAATACTATACCCTTAAAACAAAGGATATTTATAGGTAATAGACGCTATTAGTACCTCGTTACTAATACTATAAATAATTAAAAACTTTAGTATTTAGAGTATTAACTAACCCTAACCCTAGCCCTAACCCTAACCTACGAGGCGCGAGGCGCGAGGTATAAATTAAAAGAGTATTATAAGAAGTAAGAGTAAGGTTATAATAGCGAGGGTAAGAAAATAAGGGTAATAGTAAGGGTAGCTAGGAATAGCTTTATATATTAGCTTTAAATATCGCGAGATATATATACGCGTTTTCTAATTATACTTATAATTATACTAGAATAGAAACGTCGAGATACCGAGTTTAGCGAGAGTAGGTTAATATATATTATAGTAAGATTAGTATATATTATAATTGTGACGGTTCTGACCGTCACGTGCTATCTCAGCCTTGACTAGCGTGGCTTGGCATCACACCTTGTATTTAGACTCGAGCTCCCTCGAGCTTTCCTCTTCTCTTTAGCTTAGAATCTTCGAATAGATAGTTCTACGATTCTATAACCTACACCTTGGACGCCCACGGGCAACATATCGTACGTGTCGTTACAATAATAAGAGTTCTAAAGATAGTTTATATAATATACTATTCGATAATATTATAACTTAATATTATCTCGGAAAATAGAGCCTTAGCTAACTTCATTATATTTCTAAGTATTTAAACCTTAATTTAACCTAGTATTATATTTACTTATATTTACTTTTAAGTATAAGTAATTATTATAACTATATTATCTAGAAGGGATAATTCGCCTATATATATATAAATAGAGAGCGAAGTATAAGCACCCTTAGCTCTATCGAGTAGAGTTATCGAATCTAAATTTAGATTTACTAAATCTAATTTATAAACCTATAAATTAGTATAATTTATTTTTTAGTATCTAATTTATAATCTTAGTATAGTTTTAGTAGTATAAATTTAGAAAATATTTACTAGAAAAACTACTAAAATATATATAGAAGAGTATTTAATTTATAGAATTATTAATACTAAACCTCTTCTTTATTACTTAATTCGTTATTCTTAATATCACTTATACTCTTATTAGATTTATTATCTTTTTCTTCTGTTTATATAAGTACTCTTCTAAGTTTAATAAGTCTTTCGTTTATATAAAGGTTAATAATACTAGGAATTTAGTAATATAGCTCCGCCGGATATTAGAAGTTATTATTATTCTACCTCGAGGTTACGTTTTAGGTTATATAATATGTATAATTAGAATCTAATTTATTATTACCTAAACGCCTCATTTACTAATTATTTCTAATTTATATAAATTAGATCTAAATACCTAACCCTACTATCGACTAGCGCGAGAGAAAGTAACCCTAAAAAAAACAAGCGGAAAAACAAGAAGAAGACGAAAAAAAGGGGACTATCCTTATAAAATTCTCCTGGCCAGTACCTAGGCATACCCACCTCACTCACTAGCACATTTATATAACAAGCATAGTAAACCCTCGTATGCCAAAACCACTGTTATATAGCCCTCCTTGCCTAGCGAATATATCCGCCATCCCGACGTCGGTCCGGTTCGTACAGTGCGTCGGTACGTAAGGAATTTGATCGAGCTTAATTTCAAAAAGAGAGCGTTTGTTCTACCACTACTATATCCCCACATCTATATCTATCGTACTTGTTCGAAGGTAGGAATCGTATTTCCGAGGACCAAAAGAAGGATAGAACGACGCACAAACCTTGCCGATATGGTAGATATTGTAGATATCGTCGTAGTGTTACGGAGGAATATAGTATAGTAGTAGAGTAGTGGAATATATCCTACTACTACTTACTAAGTAAACGTATCCATGTTTACTATAAATCCTACTATTTAATCTAGCGATAGCTCCTTATCGATTTATCTATAGTAATCTAAGTTAATATTTCTTCTTCCTTTTACTTTAATTCCTACCTTTAAAACTAAAGATCCTCGAAAGTGTTAGTAAGAGAACTCCATACGACTTCTAATTACAGAAAAGTTACAAAACATACCTTCTTTAGAACAAAACCATCCAAAACCCTCATATCCAAGTCCCAAGAATCCGTCACCCCACTAAATCAACATATTTACCACCTTTCTTCCCAATCTAGTATAATCCTCTCGTCTCGATGTGATTTATTCCTCGTCCCTCGGATCCGAGTCTCTTTTGAGACTCTCATACTGAGATTGCCCTCTTTCTCAGAATCCCTACTACCTACTCTAGATAAGTCTTACATCCTCAATTCCCCACACAATCATACGAGCCCCTACCCCTTCTAATCACACCCCCTCCGATCCCCTCCGATCCCAAAACACACCCCCTCTCCCCCATCCCACACATACAAACACAACAAACACCTATCTATTAACTACTCCCTCCCACTCACTCACACCCATCCCACCAAATCAATCACTCCCTCCCTCCCTCACAATGTCATACAACACCCCCTCCATATCCATCATCCATCCAATATACAAAAACATCGCGAAGACCCCCACACCACCTCCGCTGCATCGTCCTACGCCTTATCAATATCCATGGATATCCATTAAAACTCTTAAGCCTAGTTACACCTCATGACCTCTTCCTTGATGCTATGTGTTTAGTCAAGTAAGCGAGTGGTAAGGGAGTAGTAATTTACTGGTTAGGTCTATACTCTTATACTATACTCGGTAGTATCCCTTTAATATATGATGTACTCGTATTCCATTAGGATTCCCAGCCGACACACACTCCTCAATCAACACACCCCACACACACCCCCCACACTCCTCAATCAAATCCTACACCATAAACAAACTACAGTACCCCCCCTCCCCCCTCCCCCCTTCCCCCCCAAACAAAAACATAACCGGAAGAGAGAGAAGAGAGAGGAGAGAGAGAAGAGAGAGAAGATGGAAGTAGAAGAATTAAATAGCAAGTAGTAAATAATATAATATCCATATAACCACACACCCACACACCTACACCTACACCCACACACACACCCACCCACACAAACGTCCCCCCCCCCCCTTCCCTCCTCTCCACCCATCTACCATCCACCCTACAGTACCACCATCAAAACCCCCATCCCATCCGTATGTTTAAAACTTCAAAACCTCAACAACAAGAGCAGAGCCAGGGCATCGCAGAGCACTAGGGGCAAAATACTACAGCACAGCATAAACAACATATCAAGACATCAAGGGGGAAGAGACACACAAAAGAGACGACAGACACTACATATAAAAATCCTCATATAATTTGGCATGGCATGAACCCCCTTACAGTAGCACGTAAACCCTCATTCCACAAAAACACACACACACACAAAAGAACAAAGTTTCAGAAAACTCCTTTTTGTTGGCCTATAAAACACAGATAGATTCGTACAATCCCAAAATCACAAACATTCAATCAATCAATATGGATCAAAAACTATGCGAAGCCTGCCTCTATCATGTAATCCAATCCAAATGTGCAAACGAGCTTTTTCATCTCTGTGGAGCGTTCATTAGCTGGGTGCTTGGACAGATGGATCATGGTTTAACGTACTCTTCCGCGTCGACTGTTGACGGGTTGTTCTTGTTGCATGCCGTATCCGACGCCCTGAACTCCTCCCATTCCCGGATATCCATAACCTCCAACACCCATTGGCATGTTACCAAACAGTCCTGGAGGAGGTGCAAATGGGTTCTGTCCAATCATGGCATTTGGTTGTGGGGGCTGTGGGCTCGCATTCTGCAAGCCTTGGTTGCGGAAGTGATCCGGTGATGGACTCGCGTTGTTGTAGAATCCCGTCTGCTGTGGGTAAAAGTTGTTCATTGGTGGTGCCGCACGAGCTAGATAATTTTGCTGAAATTGTTGAAGACTGACTGGAGGAACAACAAAGCCATTGGCGGGGTTGAACATTGGATTCTGCAGTCCATATGATGGAGCAAGGTTGGAATCCATGCTATCGGTCCGCTGCATACTCATACCATTTGCATCGAATTGTGGAGGCTGCATGCCTGGATAGAATTGGTTGGAATATTGAGGTGGTACGTGGCCATTGACTTGGCTGTGATTGGAACCTGGGCGGTTTCGCTCAACCGAGTGGCTGTTTGATCCATGCTCACGGCTTGGACCAGTGCTACCATTTCGTGTGGAGAGTCCAACCTCATCCATAAGACGCTTGTAACCTTGGGCTGGTTGGGCCTTTAATCTCAAGAGCACATTACGAACATTTTCAACAACTTGAGAACGAATGCTCTCATCGAAGAAAGGTGTAGTTAGAACTTTGAAGATCAAAGTAGCACCACAGTTGTGGTCTGAGAGAATTGCTTCCAAAGTCTCGTCGTTGGGAGAGAAGAACAATGCCTTGTAAATAGCATCGCGCGCACCTGGTTCAGCCTTTTGGTTGATGACTTTGAGAACAGTTAGATAGGCAACCTTGTGGGTACACAAGTGAACCAAGTGTGGCACCAATTGAGGGGCAAGAACTGTTCGGCGTTGAGGGAATGTGCAGGTATCAAGGAACCAAGTGAGAAGAAGAGCACCGTTGGCGTTGGTGGCCAATTGAACACTGTGGAGAGCAATTGTGGCTGCGAGCATTCGTTGTTGCTCTTTAGTGGAGTGGTGACTCTCAAGGCATGCTCTCATAGCTCTGGCACCATATCTTCCTTCTGCGATCTTCAACATTTGACTCAACATGGCCTCAAAAATAAAGTCGTTGAATGGAGATCCAAACTTCAAGCAGCATTGCAAAACATAATTTCCGTATTGGTCGAGGAACAATGGGACTGTATATGGTTGGAGGTTTGAAACGATCATACCCATTTGTCTTGGAGTTTTTGATACCTAAATACGCGGGTCAGTGAGTCGTTTTAAATCAGCGTGGAAAGTGACGAACATCAATAATTTTCTGAGCAGCCCATGTACCGTTCTTGTGAATACCAATCTCTGAAATGTGTGGTGCGATTTCACCCAACATAGCATCCCTCATATCATCCGAGCAATGTTCAAACAATTTTTGAACAACCGTATTACCAAGATAATCAGGTGAAAGCTCAGCAATCTCAGGAAGCATTTCAGCGGCAATTCCTTCAATCTCAGCTTGGGACCAACTCTGATTATCGATTCGCTTTCGGATATCTCGAAGTTTGGGGGCATCGTGAACTCGGTTGGGAGATGGCTCTGGAATCGGTGGAATCTCGGCTTCAAATTTGTCGTACTTGATAGCTTGGTCTAGACTGTGAGTGATCTTAATCTTATCCTCTGGCGTAGCACCAAACTCTACAACAATATCGAGTATATCAGCCTTCAACTCACGAAGAGCTGGCATAGTCAACGGAGCCGTTCCAGGTCGAGATATGACACCTGGAGCAGCAACCTCAAGATTGGCTCCAGTCTCCCCCTTCGCAAATGGGTCTGGACTGGGTGATGGGAAAGCTCCGTCATGTCCAGGGGTACCAGATGGAGAAGGTGGTTTGGCAAAGTTGATTCTAACTGGACCGGCACCTGGGAAGATTTCCTTGCCATTCATGGCATTCTTTGCAGATATGGCACTCTCCAAACGTTCAAAGTTGACAAATCCGCAGTTCTTGTGTGTCAATACCCGAGCAGTGCTAATAGCTCCATGGGTTTTGAACATTTCCATCAAAGTTGAAACTGTGGTTGAAGATGGAATGCTTCCAAGCCACAAAGCTCTAGTTGGTCCTTCCAAGGTATCCTCTGGATTCAAGTGTCCGTCATTGTTGCGGCTGTTTGATCGTCCAAGTGACATACCGGCAACCGCCTCTGGCAGACCTTCGTATTCTGGTGCCTCAGACAAGTGGATGTCAGAGGCATTAAGACTGTTATCTAGTCGAGAAGCCGTTGGGTAGTAATTTCGTAGCAATCTTGTTTGAGGAGATTCCAAAACACCAGCAGTTCTTGCTCTTGGTCGATTGGCCGTGGCTTGGTTAGCAAAGGCTTGAACCGCGAGATTATGCTGCTGGATAGCTGCATTGGTTGCGGCCAGCTGCATATGGAGTTGCGCCTGCTGTTCATAAGGAGTCATGGCACCACTGCCATAATCATCCTCATCATCCTCCGCATATTTTTCCTTTGCATTGACGGAGTATGATCGGAATCGGTTCTTGTTGATATCGGCGATATTGGCCAAGAACGGGTTCGCTAATTGCGCTCGTGGTGGTTGAGGAGTGTCTGCCAATCCTAGGTAATCCAAAGTTCTCATCTCATTATCCGCCGCTCCCTCTCGAGAAAAGGCGGATTGTGCGGGGGAGCTTGGTCCATTTGATCCCTGACTTTGGATACTCGCTAATGTGGAGGTTCGCTCACGACCCGAAGCCCAGTTGGAGGAAAACACGGAGAGGCCGAATGGAGAGGCCGCATTGCTGTATTGTGGTCGCTGTGGCATCGAACCAGCTCGCAGACGAGACAAGAGAGCCGCATTGCTTGCCAACCCTGGATCTGTGATTTCACCCAAATTTGGAGATGGGGATTTGAATGGACTTGGCGATGGACTCGGGCGAGAAGTCTTTGCTACGAGGGACGCTGGCAAAGCACCCAATCCATTAGCTGTAGCACCTCCAGGCGAGAATCGTGATGGAACGGTTCCGGCTCTCGCACGTCTCGTCACTTGTGGTGTAGCATCTGGAGTTGGGAGCTGTGTGAAATCGGGGAAGCCGTCGGTGGGAGATTCGGGGATGTTTTCGCGAAGGGGAGTGGAATTGCCACTGGTAGGAGGCCCCCAAACATTGACTGGGACCCCTTCTTGCGCTTGAATTTCTCGTGCTCGGCTATCAATTTGTTAGTTGGGGGAGTGAGATGTTGGTGATGCAGAGGTTGCCATACCTCTTGGTGAATAGCCGGGAGGAAGCACCCAACTCATGCGAAGGAGAACCAGCTCCCGAACGCGTGTTTGCAGCCATCTTTCCTGCTGCTGAATTCATTCCGCCAGGCACTCCAAATGGAGATCGTAATGCGCTGCCGCTGGTGGCTTCCGTGGGTGAATTATTGGCCGTGGAACCGCCTGAACGTGGCAAGCTGGCTGAAGACTGTGAGTTATAGCCCAGAGTCAAATGGTCAGATCTTGCCGAAGACATTATAGATTATTCGTGGGACCAAATGTGTGATATTTCCGTCGCTCGTAGGAAAACAGATGGTGGAAAGATGTGTTCAAATGTATCAATCCCCCCAAACCTTAAAAACTCCGCAATGACCGACTATCAACCGAATGACACTCGAGGTGTGTGCAAGGCCGACGAGCTTGAGCGTGTCTCGAAAAAAGACAATCGCAGATACGAGAGTCCCCGGTGCACGATAGACGATGGACGGGTCTGCGTGGAAGGATTGTGTGGTGGTGATGGGGTGAGAAGGTCGGAGAACGGACCAACTGTGGGATGGTCGTGATGGAAATTCTGCTCTATTAAAAACGAGAACCCGGATTCTACCGCTGTCAGGTCGATGACGATGCGAAGAATAATCTCTGGGAGAGTTGAAGGAAGGTAAAATGGACCGAATGGGATCGGTCGTCCGTGACGCACAGCGGTGGTGGTGGTGAGGAGGAGAAATGAACCGTTGTGTACGTTGATTAAGCTCTGGCAGGAAATTGTGTCAAGAGCAAAAGGGGGCAGAAGACGCGGCGGGTGGGCGGCTGTGGGTGTGGGTGCTGGTGCTGGTGCAGATGCTGGTGCAGATGTGGGTGGTCAATGTACTTCTACAGGGCTCATTAATACATAAGAAGAGGGTTGGTGATGGTGTTGGTGGTGTTGGTGAACAATCGGTGGACTCGATGAGGGTGGCTAAGGAAAAGGAGAGGATGAGATTCCGACTGTGATGCGGGAGATGAGATGTGGTGATGTCGTTGTGATAGAGAACAGACGACAGAAGGGGCAGGGCAGGCAAAGGTGTCTTTGAGGGAAGGCTAAGGCGATGGCTACAGTATTCACGAAGGACTCCCCTAGACTCGCTCGACTCCCTCCCTGCCTCCTACGCAACAAGGCCCAAGAACCGAGCAGAGTTCCCTGGGGCATGCATTTACGGGGCTATTCGTAGGCTTGATGAAAAAGAATTGGGGATTCGCTCCGTCTCCTCGCCAGGCGGACCCTGACCGGACCCTGACGCCCTAGACCAGATGCAACTCTGAAACGCGCACCAGGGGGATGTTGGCTGTTGGCTGTTGGCAACGGGCGATGCTGCCAATAGCACCACGGCAGTGAGCGATGCTGCTATTCTCATCCTCCCCGTCCCCCCTACGGAACCACAGGCTTACAGTGTAACAGTGCAGGCAGGTGCAGGCATCGTGTGAAGTTCATACCAGTAAGGCAATACCTACTCCAGACCACTGTCAGATAGAGCATGTTGCATTCAGATAAACAATAGTGACTAAGACGAGTCCGGTAGATTGTTTTGTTTAGCCGGGCAGTCCAGTAGCCGGGGCACATCAGACTAGACTCGTCTAAAAGACGTAGGTACCGAGGATTTTATCACTAAAGCCTGAGAAGGTTTGTCTAAGCCCTTGGACTTGCACACTACTCTCTTCCCTCCATCGGCGACATTGCAACATTTGATCCCGATTTTTCCTGGTTACAAGTACGGAGACACAGAGTTTTTCTCCAGATGGTGCCTGGACGGGGGACGTAACAAGCTACCGCCATCATCAGGTACGAGTTCATGATAATGGTCATGACGCAGTCTGCCTGGGTATTTCTCTATCGGCATTCAAATTCAGGGTCGATGATGATTGCAAGGTTGACAAAGTTGGAATCTGGTAGGTATCCATCCAATACATTATCTATACCTGCACACTCCACTCTGTATCTATAGAGGATATACGAAGTAATGGGGACTTTCTGGTGTGGGATCTTGTGAACGCAAAAATCGAGGTCCTTTTTTCTCAACTCACGCCATTTTCTCCTAAAAGAAGTCTCTTCGCCCTACATATGCGGAACTGTCCCACATATGGATACCCTCAAAGTCACGCCCTCTCCCAACCTACCTCCTGCGTTGTCCCTATACGCACCACTCCAATACTCACAGGTCTCCTGAAAGCAAGATCCTCGCCAACGTTTCCTTACAATGATTGATGGACCAAGTTTAGGGTAGAGGCACAAGACGAGTATATTTTTATCCGACGGATATGGATACTGGTATGGCTCCCACTCGCACTGCCGCCTTGCATGAACCAAACGCCCAGTTCGCCTCCTCTATCAACCTCTTACTTGTCCTACTCTTGATCTCAGCCTCTGAATATCTTCATCCTCGTCTCGAGTCTTCGTCAGATGGGCATGTGGATGTGCATATGGGAGTGGATGACATGATATCTATCTATGGAAAAACCATCGCATCCATCGAATACCGTATAAGTATAATATGCGGGGCGAGGCCTATCCTGTCAGAAGGGGAAGTGGACTTGGTTTCCGAGAAAGATACCTCCACCTCCACTTCCACCTCCACCTGATGCGAATCCTGGATGGAGTTTACCGTGAAGGATCACACTTCACACATCACGCTGCATCGCACCGCACCGTACCGCACTGCACTGCACTACACTGAGCTGCATTCCACTGAAAATAAAGTCAATGTGCATATGTCTGTGAGCGACTGGAAAAAGACTCTTTCTCACTGGCAATTGGTCTACAACTGGTCTTTAGAGTAGAAGCACTCGGTCGGTCTGTGGTGAGTTGGCGACGGCGATGCCGACTCCCTATACCTTGTTGACTCAATGCAATTCTCTCTCATCACGACACCGACTCCAAGGTAACACACCCCAAAAGTACACCACGATTCCATGCCACTCCATACCGCAGTTTCAAGCAACCGTCAATCCATCCGTCATCCTGAAGTCGGGCTGAACTTCGGACGGCCGCTCCTGCTCTGCCCGGCTGCTGTCTCTCGACTCCTGTTTGAGTGACGGAACTTTGTACTGTATCGCATTATCAAAATAGATTCTTGCAGATCTTACAAGAGGTTGGATCTACCCAAACTCAACCTCCGTCAACTCTCACCAAGACAAGAATCGGACGTGACAAACAAGAAAAACGGATTCCTCTACCAGCTCCTCCCTCGAACCTTCTACCGGTACTCGATTCATCTATTCCTAATCCATACTGTACTAAATTCTTCTATGGCATCTATACCGGTATATTTCTTCACTTTTGCAGTTCAGGACGAACCGCACATACTTCAATGTGATCTTCGGATCACCAAAGACTCTCGAGCCGACAGCGATACTGCAGCATCCTCATTCATGCAAAGCCCTTCTACCAGAAACTCTCTTGTTTATTGAGAACCTTCAAAGTTCGCTGTGATTCAGATAGATCGAGAGACACTTGTTATTGGACTGTGCTCGCCTGCTCGCTTGCGCCCCATTCCCTTGGGCGAAGTTTCTGGGGTTCCCGGCATTGGTTCCATTGCCAGATCTGACATGATCGTCCAGGTCGACGGAATATTCTTTCCAGCTTCGAGGCTCTCCACAATGGACAATGATATCAAACAGGAAGTATACATACCCATTTCATCCCCATAATCTCAATGCATCCACCTCTCCTCTTCCCATCTAAAAAATCTTCATTTGAAATACAAGTGCCAACAACGAGGACTCATACTTTACATCTGATCCCAAACCATGGATCCCCTCACCTCGCCTTGCGAAGGAGGCATACTCACGATGGCGAACGACATCCACCCCCCTCGTCCCCCAACACTGAAACCTTAGCGTCTCGCCATGTCGCCTCCGAGCCTCCTTCGCCATCTCCTTCTCCACGCCATCTCCCAGCCCTAACCCAGAGACACCCAATAACTGCGAACATGTATCACAGATTGACACTCTCCCCTCATCCCATAACACGAAGTATATCTGATATTGATTGTTTATGAAATCTACGAAACAAGACGTGAACTTTACTATACAAGTAAGACTTACACATTTATTACCAACCCCTTCTCCCTTGACTGAATATAGAAAAGAAAACTTTCCCAGGTCTATGTGGCAGTACGGGAGGGTAAAAATACCCCTTCGTGTACGAAATACAATCCGAGTACCCCACCCCACATCCAAACATCCAAACATCCAAAAAAGCCCAGGCTTGAGGTTAGGTTGAACTCGGTTCCGTTGCGTCATCGGAAGTCTTACCCGAGTGTGAGGGAGGGGAGTTCAGGCTCAACCTTCCCTTCCCTTTCCCTCTTACTTCGTATGTTGACCGACCTCGCCTCGGCCTGTTTTAAAGGAAGCCACGAAGGGCTTCGAGAAGCATGGCATGGCGTTTTTTTTTTGTTACCGGTGGGATACTTGTACTCTTACTCCACTGGGAGTCTGGGATTCCGGGGACGGTGCGGTGTGTTACAGATTTCTTTCCTGGGTACGGAGTACCAGAGGTAGGTATGGATACGAGTTCGAGGGGTTTACGAAGTAGATACGAAGTACGTGGCAATAGGACTTTACTGTACTGTAGGGATCGGATTTGGGTTGTGCAGAGGTGAGGGGAGTATGGGTTTGGTGATGGGAATTGGGGCTGTTGGGGGGGGGGAATTGGAGTTTGAATGATTTGGGATGTTGAGTTTTGGGGTTGGATGAGAAGATAGGTTGGTAGGACGAAACTAGGTATGGGCGTAGGTAGGTTGGTAGTTTGGATCTGATGATGGGTTTTGTTCTTACAGGTTCACGGGTAGAGTAGGTAGGGTGAAGATAATGGAATGATTGAATAGTAAATCGACACTCTGTAACAAAAACATGTCTAACATACAAAAATCATAAAACTCAACAACTCATTAAAAAAAAGGGCATTTTCCCGCCAAATATCCAACCAAAATTAATCTCAAAATCGTGAGCATTCACTTAGCCTTGAGCTAGATGTCACCTTCCAATTGGCCCCCCAGGGCAATTCTCACCCCAACTTCCGGGCCCGACCTGACATCCCTGCAGTCCCGGCAGTCTGGCCCGTATTTTCTCCGTCCCGACCACAGTCTTTTCGCGATATCGTCACTCAGGACAGCCTCGACTTTCGACTTTACCTACCCACGCCGTTTTGTCAACAACGCCATGTATCCATACTGTTAGGTGTTATCTAATTGGATTTGCGTTTGGCTTTAAGTTCGGTTTTCGAAAATAACTGCGTGAGAGCTGGACTTGTGGAACGCACTTTACAAGCACGCTTGCGCCAACATGGCCAGCGAAAATGCAGATACACCCATGCGATCAGAAGCCGACGACACAGATACCTCGTCACGATCAGGAAGCGACAGCGACTCCGAACAAGAAGAAGCCCCAGAACCAGAGGTAGAATGGCTCGCGACCTCCCGAGCGAAGCGTTCCACGGCGGGGAACCGACTGAATGCCCTCATTCAACAAGAAGAGGACGATGAGCTCGAGTTGCTCTTCGAAGAGGCGGAGGATGATGGGGTATTTGAAGATAATGACGCGGATGACGGGGATGTACAGATGGACTCCTCCTCGGACGAAGATGAAGGACCGGCTGCTGGTGATGATTTGGAGGGGGAGAGGGAATTACAAAAACAGGCCAAGGCAGAACAGAGGAAGAAGCGGAAATTGAATGATGGCATACCCAAGATTTATAAGAAAAAGGTCAAGATTGATCCCACGGCTTCGACTGCAGCTTCGCGCGCGCAAACTCAGGCTCCGAGACCGAAGAAGAAATCCGAACGTGCTTCTTGGATCCCTACCCCGGAGGATGCGCCTACGAGAGCTTCTGCGAGAGGGACTACAAGGGAGAGCAAGGAAAAATTGCATCAGCAAATGATTGAGAGGGAAATTATGAGGCAGAAGCAGTTGAAGAGTATGGAGAGGGCGGCGGCGTTGAAGAAGGCGAATGAGATGCCGCCTATGACGCAAGAGGATAGATTGAGGGAGGCTGCAAAGGTGGAGAAGAGTAATGCGAAGAGTCTTAATAGATGGCAAGAGATGGAGTTACAGAGGGAAGAGGAACAGAGATTGAGGTTGGCGGCGTTACAAAATCGAACTTTGGAGGGACCTGTTATTACATGGTGGAGTGGAATGGCGGAGTGGGTGGGTGATAGGTTGAAGAAGGCTGGCCAGACTTTGATTACCGAGAAGGAAGTCAAAAAGGAAATTAAAGGGAAGCTAACCAACAAGAGGAAAGCTGCAGAGATGGAGGATTCAAGCAATTCGACAATTGTTGTAGACGCGCCATCAGTAGCATCAATACCCGAATCTCAAGGACCCTCTACGGGATCTCCACCAACAATTGTTTCAACACCGGATCCAAAAGACTTGATTGATCCCCAATTATCGGCAGTGACGATACCAAAGCCAATGTTAACTCCCTCAAACTTACCAATCGCAAATCCACCAATTGAGCCTCCTAGACATATATCACCCATTCTCGCCCCCCCTCGTCAACCTACGCCTCCAAAAGAACCAACTCCAGATCCACCTCGAGTATCATCTGTCCTTGCTCCTCCTCCTATGCATGGACCGTATCCACCACCTCCAGATGGGACTCCTCGCGTATCTTCCGTCCTTGCTCCTCCACCTATGCATGGTCCTATTCCACCTCCTCCAATCCCAAAAGGAATATCGCAATTCTCACCCTATCCCCATCAACATCAACATCAACATCAAGCCACTCCATCACAACCCCACTTCAAACTCGCACCCCCAATTCAACCGCATTTCGACGGTTCCACGCCTCTCCCAGGCTTTGGATATAATTTCCTGGCTCCCCAGAATCTAGTCCAGGTACCTCAACCAGCAATCGTGCCAGTCCCGGCTCGAGAAGCACTGCCCGCTCAGGTATCAATACCCGTACCTGTACGAAAACTCACGCCCCCTCCTCCGAAAATGATGAACACAGCAATCGAATACATCATCCTCAACAACTTCGACAAAGACGCCATCAAAGATAAAAACATCCAATGTCGAATCCTCTTCGACCGTACCTTTGAGAGGATCCCTGGTACCTATTCCTACCCCTCTTTCCCTTCCTCCCCTCCCCTTCAATCCATCACTAACCTCCCCCCCTATCCAGCCAGGAAAAAACCCGAGCTTTGTGTCATCAACCCCCAAAAGAAAGCTCGATACAGGGATCCCGCCACTGGCCTCCCGTATTCTGATAAAATCGCCTATGCGAAGATTCAGGAGCTGAAACGCAATGGGTTTTTTTGGAGTAAACTTGTTGGGGCTTTTGTGGGGAGGGGTGGGGAGGCTGCGAGGGGGGTGCCGGGGAGGTTTCTTAGGGAGGAGGAGGGGAAGGGGAAGGAGGAGGAGGGTGTTGGGGAGGGTGTTGGTGAAGTGGGGAAGGAGAAGGAGAAGGTTGTGGGGATGACTACGACTACGACTACGACTACGACGTAGGTAGAAAAGTAATTATATTTAAGTTTTAAGTTTTAAGAGGTTGTGGGTGGATGAGGATATATGTAGTGAGTAGAAGAGCTTGATGGATGGTTAGTGTTTTGTGATGGAGTTTAGGGGTTTTAAAGGATTGATGGATAGGTGGATGGAGATGGGGATGGGGATGGGGATGGCGGTGGGGATGGAGTGGGTAGGGTGTTTAGGTAGGGGGTTGTATTGTATTGTAGGGTATTGTAGTGTATTGTATGTATTGTATATGTGGTGTTTAGATTCGATGTATACTATATTGTTATTAACTAACTAACTAACTCTATAATAAGTATAAACATAAACATAAACATAAATATAAAAATAGCGCTCAAGATCTCTCTTCACTCTTTATTCTTTACTCTTTACTCTTCACTCTTTACTTCTTACTTTTATAAGATACACCTACCTAGTACTATCAGTTTTCCTCTAGTACTCTAGTACTTGTACTCTAGTACTTTTAGTAAATAAGGAAGGAAGAAAGATTCCCTTTCTTTCTTTTGTCTGGTCTGATTTGGTTTGGTTTGGTCTGGTTTGGTTTAGTTTGGCTTAGTTTCGTTTGGTTTGGCTTAGTTTCGTTTGGTTTGGTTTAGTTTAGTCTAGTCTAGTCTGGTTTGGATACCCTGGTATAGTATAGTACTTGTAAGTCTTGTTATTATCTTTCCTTTTTTTAATATAGGGAAAAGAAGATTGGGTGTTTGGATGGATTAGGTGGGGGGTGGATTAGATGGTTGGATAGATGGATGGATGGATAGATGGATTGGAGTTGGAAGGAAAGAGAGGAAGAGGGAGTAAGAGAGAGGAAGAGAGTAAGAGAGAGAGTAAGGGAGAGTATATGTGGATTTCTAGCGTGGTTGGTATATTAGGTCGTATAAGGGGATGGGGAAGAGGAAGAGGAAGAGGAAGAGGAAGAGGGAGAGGAAGAGGGAGAGGAAGAGGGAGAGGAAGAGGGAGAGGAAGAGGGAGAGGAAGAGGGAGAGGAAGAGGAAGAGGGAGAGGAAGAGGGAGAGGAGGAGGGAGGTTACTAGGTTTTTGTGATTTAGGGGGTGTAGAGGATAGGAGGGAGTAGAAGGGAGTAGAAGGGAGAAGGGGGGAGGGAGCAGGAAGGGAAAGGGAAGAGAAGAAGAGGGTAATATATTATTTATAGTTAATCTAATAGTAAAGAAAGGAGGGAATAAGAAGGGTATTATTATAAAGGATTTTAGATAGCTAGGTAGGTAGGAGAAAGAAAAGAGAGAGAGGAAGAAAAGAGAGATAAGAGGGAAAGGAAAAAAAAAGAACGAGAGAAATAGAAAAAGGAATAGAGAGACCGAGGGGGAAAAAGAGAGTTTAAAAGGGATTTATAATAATATATCTCTACTAACGTTCGGCAAATAGAACAGGTTCCATGGAATTCCAGCGATTCCATTCTATATAGAATAATTCTAGAGCACCTTTAAAAAGGCTCTAGAATTGTCAAGGACAAAACAGGAGACTGTTAGAATAAGCTGTAAAAAGTGGATAATTCAAAAGTAACTAGCTAAGGTAAAGTAGTGCCCTAATATAGGAGCTCTCCTATACTATAGAACCTTCCTATCTGAGACTAGCGTAACTTATATAAGACTAGCCTTAACTCTTCTAGAATCATATAGCGTACAGGCTATCTCGCCTAATATAGAAGTTATATACTAAGTAAATAAAGGGGTAAACTCTAGTATATTTTATAATAATTTACCCCCTAAAAAGGAAAAGATAATATCCTAGCGTTATTAAGTATAGACTCTAAAGAGGACTAAAGATACTAAGAATATATCTACTAGTTATAATAAAAGTCTAGACTTATTATCCGTAGAAATAAAGAACCTAGTCCCTTCTTTTAGGAACTAAATATATAAAGATTATTAAAAAGTAATATAATCTATTCTAAATCTAATATAAATCTAATATATCTATCCTAAATAAAAGAAAAATTATCTTATTATACTTATTATAGAATAATCTTATAAGTAGTAGTCTTAAAATCATAAATAACCTCTAAAGCGTTACTAAGATCCTTAATATCTAACTATTAATCTTTCTTAGGTTTATATCCTTTCTAGTAAACAAGGTATCGAATCTAGCTATTTTACGTAGCTTCTTTATATATAATCTTCTTAATCTTATATTCTAAGTCTCCTTTAATAATAATAGGCTTAGGTAGAACTATTTATTAATTAAATAGGTCTTAATCCTTTAGGACTAGCTCGAGTTAAGTAACTAAAATAATATTATAAATACGCGAGTCGTCTAATTCGCTTAATTACTTTAAGTAGTCTAATTTATTAATAGAAGAGTTTATATCTAAGGACTTTTATTAAAGGGCTATAGTATCCTTTATATAATTTTAAGAATACCTTATCTCCTAGCTTAAAAAAGAGTAGTTTATACCTTTTATCGAAATATATCTTTATATATATTTAAGCGAGTTCTAAAGAGTCTATTAACTCCTAGGCGGATTAAGGTTAAACTAGTAGTTCTAGTCTAAGAAGGTTAATTATATAATTTAATTTAAATTTATATATATATTCTCATTTAGACTTTTACTATTTAAAGTTAATAAAGTATTATTAAGTTTAAACTATAAAAGTAGTAAATAATAATTCTATAGTTTAATATTATTAAGCTAGTTAAAATAAAACTATAATATAATTTCTACTAACGTGGTTTATGTGAAGGTTCGATTTCGAGTTTTATAGTAAATAGATTCGCTTGAGTGAATAGAGGTATTCGGTATTCCGTAGCTATTTAGTTAGTTCCACCGCGAGGAGTTCTCTCCTTCTCTCCTTGCGGACAATTTAATCAATATCCTACCCTAATATATTGTCCGCCTTTTACGAACTAATACGATCGATATAGTCGTTGTATTCTATTATAGCTAACCAAGCTTTTAGTATAGGCTTCGAGGGCTAGGCTAGAGACCAAAATCCATAACTACCTAGCGGATTCGCACCTTAGAACAATCTACTAGACCCTGAACCTTAACCTTAACCTTAACTAGAACACTTTAATGCTAATAACCTTTACTATTACCGTAACGACCCGTAGACACTCTCTTAAGCCGCGACCCAAAACCCTTAAGCATTCTAATAAATATTTAAGAGTATCGTCGAGGGTTTGGAAACATCTAGACAAGTATATACAAAGGCCCTTCGAGACAAAGAGGAAGTAAAGGAAGATACCTAGAAACTCTAGAATAAGTATACGTAACTCTATAATCGATTTGTCGTACTCTAGAAATAGAATAGTGAGCTTCGAACTGCTGCTTAAACAGCTCTAGTTGCTCCTGTACCCCTACTAGTGAATACCTTATAACAACAATAAGTCTACGTTACGCGTTCCCCGGTATATCCTAATCCTATTAAATTCGGTAGTAAGCTTCGATTTCCCTCTAACCTTCGTAGCTATCTTATTAGTATAAGAATTAAGCTTTACTAGAATCGGGATTAGTAGACTAATAAGACTAACTATATAAACTACGTTTTAAGCACTTTGGAAGGCGAAGTACGCAAGTATATTAACCCTTATATTAACGAACTTAGAGAGTACGGTCCGGCTTTGTAATCTATTAACAATATCTTTACTACCTTAAGTAATACCTTTAGTAATCCCTATTTACGTAGTAATGCCTTTAACAAGCTCTACAAACTTTAACAAGACAATACAAGAACTAACGAGTTCCTTGCTAACTTCTTATCTCTCTATATAGTATTAAACTCTTAAGGATACGAAGCTTACACCCTCTTACAAAATGCTCTAGATTCTAGGGTCGCTGATCGCGTTTTGTAGAACCCTCTCTATAACGACAAACTCCCTCTTACGAATTTAGCTACCCTTGTACAAGATGCCGACTATATCTGCCGCCGCGTTTTTACTAAGAATTTTCTTAATAAGAAGTCTGCTAGTAGTCCTCTATAACCTATTATTCCTCCGCCTACTTCGGCTCCTATTTCTACGGCGGACTCTAGTTGTGATCCTATGGATTTAGACGCTCTGAAGATTAGTAGTAAGGTAGTTTAGACCAAGAAGGATATCGAAGACAAGAAGCGCGCGGTTACGTTAGAGGAGAAGAAGGCTCGTAAGGAATATTAAATAAAGTATAGCTTATACTTTTATTGTGATTCTCCTAACTATAACTTAAAGACTCCCTGTCCTAAGTTAGAGAAGGCTAAGGAGGCAAAAGCGAAGAAGGATAAGGCAGGAAAAGCATAGTCTCTGGCGATAGTCGCTATTAGGGACGTAAAAGGAATAAGATATTAAGGCTCTCTTTACTTAAGGAAAGGTAAAAAAACAGTATAGAAGTCCCTTGTAAGGTAGTTTACAAAGATCTTAAGAATACTAATAATCTATATACTACTTCTACTACTTATTATATACTTGATTCTAGTGCTTTAGCTTAATACTTTATCGATTCCGCCTACGCGTAACGAAATAGATTTGTTTTAGAACTACTCGCTCGACTACAAAGTCTTTACATTATAGACAGACGGCCTTCTATTACGGGTGCTATTATATATACTATTACTTTAGATTTGATTATTAGTAAGTATATCGAACGTTAGCAACGGTTTTACGTTACTACGCTAGTATCCTACGATATTATTCTAGGATAACTATAGCTAGCTCTTTACAACCCGAACGTAAACTAGGCAGGACGAGTTATTGACTTTTGCTCTAGATTTTGCAAGGCCTACTATATACTATAGCGCCTAGATACTGTACAAGTTACTTGTATAAGGGAAGAGGTGCGAATACTACTGCCGCGGAAAGTAGGTACTACCGCTTTCTATAAGCTTGCGAAGACTTATAGAGTCGAGGTGTTCTCTCTGTCTCTCTTTGAAATTAACTAGCATTTAGAGAGATCTAGGATAGATTTAGACGACTCTTTAGTTAAGGAATCTCGTTAGATTCGTCTAGACGATAGCTTAGATAGCCCTTAGCGGATAGAGCGTATTTTGAAAGAGGAGTAGTCTTTTTCTCCCTTGCCTAATTTGAATATCCCTAGAACTCGACAATAGAGAGCCTCGGAGCTCTATTTGCGTAGCGTATCGATAAAAGACGTGGAAATCGCTTTACGACCAAAACCGACGGTTGATCCTACTTCTCTTTTGCTATAACACTACCACCGTCACCTACCACTTTTTGACAGAGACGTAGCTAAGATCCTGCCACCGTATCGGGATTACGATCTATATATTACACTTAAGCCTGACAAGGCGCTACCTTATAGTAAGTTATATAATATGTCTGAGCTAGAGCTTCTAGTTTTAAGAAAGTACCTCAAGGAACAGTTAGACAAAGGCTTTATTCGCGCGAGTACTTCTCCTGCCGCTTCCCTAGTATTATTTGTAAAGAAACCTAGTAGCGGCCTTCGCTTTTACGTAGATTATCGACTCCTGAATAACATTACTATTAAGAACCGATATCCTATTCCACTGATTTAAGAGACCCTCTAGCGCTTGAGCAAAGCTTAATACTTTACAAAGCTTAATGTTATTACGGCATTTAACCGTATTCGTATAAAAGAAGGGGACGAATAGCTTACTATATTTAATACTCGATACGGCTTGTTTAAGTTTTTAGTTGTACCTTTTGGCCTTACTAATGCTCTAGCTACTTTCTAAGCTCGGATTAACGAAGTTCTTCGCCCCTTTTTAGACCTGTTTTGTTTAGCTTTCCTCGACGATATATTAGTCTATTCTAATAACCTGAAATCTTACCGCGAGCACGTCTATTAAGTACTCGATGCTCTACAATTAGCCGGCCTATATTTAGATATAAAGAAGTGTGATTTTAAAGTCTAGGAAGTTAAGTATCTTAGTATAATAATTAATACCGACGGCGTACAGATAGATCTAGAGAAAGTCTCTATAGTTATTAATTAGTAGACGCCATCTAATCTTAAGGACTTATAACCTTTTCTAGGGTTTTCGAACTTTTACTGTCGCTTTATTAAGGACTTTTCGTATATTGTTAAGCGCCTTAATTTTCTCTCTAGGCAGGGAGTGTCTTGGTCCTGGGATTCGGATTGCGAGCATGCGTTCCAGACGCTTAAGCGAGCCTTTATTTCAGCCCCTATTCTTCGTTACTTTGATCATATAAAAGAAGTGGTCTTAGAATGCGACTCTTCCGATTTTGTGTCTGCCGCTATACTCTCTCAGTATTTTAATAGTGTTTTACACCCTGTTGCGTTTATGTCCAGGGTATTTGACCCCGCCGAGTATAATTACGAGATCTACGATAAGGAACTTCTTGTAATTGTACGAGCTTTTGAATCCTGGCGAGCCGAGCTAGCCAGCGTCGAATACCCTATTTCTGTTATTACAGACTACTAGAATCTTAAATACTTTATAACTACAAAACACCTTACTCGCCGGCAAGTACGTTAGAGCGAGTTCTTGTCTTCTTTCGACTTCGTTATTAAGGTAGCTCCTGCAAAGGACCTTGTTAAACCCGACTCCTTAACTCGTCGCTCTCAAGATTTACCTAAAGCTTCGGACAACCCTCGCCTGAAATACCAGGACCAGGCCCTACTAAAAGGGCACAATTTAGACCCTGCTTTACGGCTGTCGCCTATCCAACTTAACGAAACTAATAAATCTAACGATCAGAGGATTACTCGTATACTTAAGGAGGGTTATCCTAACGACCCTTTTTGGAAGCGAATATCTACTGAGATAAATCGTGTTAACCGTACTCTATACTCTAAAGAGGTGTCTTTGTCAGAGTGTGTAATTCGCGATAATAAATTGTACTTCCGAGACCGCTTATACGTTCCTAATACTAATTTATATATATAGTTACTTCAAAAGAGTCACGATTCTATAGAAAGTGGCCACCTAGGATAGAATAAACTTTTCGAACTAATTTCTCGATATTATTGGTGGCCGAAGCTATATAGCGATATCGCTCAGTTTTGTAAGGCTTGCGTAAATTACGCTCGTAATAAGTACTCTTAGCTTCGTTATTAGGGTACCCTAAAACCACTTCCACTTCTACTTTAGTAATAGACCGACTTATCTATAGATTTTATAGGTCCCCTTGCTAGAGTTGATAGATTTAACTAGATAATGGTAGTAACTAACAAGCCTTCTAAAGACTATTACATCATTCCTTACAAAACTACTATAACCGCTGCCGACCTAGCTTATATCTTCGTTCAAGAGATTTAGAAGCTCTACGGCCTTCCTAGCTCTATTGTTTCTAACTAAGGGACCTTATTTATAACTGACTTTTAGAAAGCTGTCTATAGTATACTATAAATTTAGATACAACTTTCGATAGCTTACTATCCTAAATCTGATAGGTAGACTGAAATCCTAAATAAGTTAGTAGTAAAATATCTTCGCCTTTATTTAGACTTCGCCTAGAAGAAGTAGGTACAATATCTCCCCCTAGTAGAATTCGCTATACAGAATATTATAAATAGCTCTACTAGAATGTCCCCCTTTTTTACGAACTACGGTTACCACCCTCGACTAAGCTTTGCACCACTAAAAGACTTAGACTCTATATCACCAAAAGAATTAGCTAGTACTCGATTCGTAAAGAAAATACAAGAGATCCTCGATTTATTACGAACTAATCTCCTAGCCGCTCGAGATTCGATAGAGTCTTCCGCTAATAATTCAAGGGACCCAGCCCCTGCTTATCGAGTAGGTGATTTAGTACTATTAAGTACTAAAAATATCCTATCTACTTATCCTATTCCTAAATTCGATACTAAGTTTATAGGACCTTTCCGAGTCCTTTAGAAGGTTAACTCGCACGCGTACAAGCTAGACTTGCTAGTAGAACTCGAAGCAATCTATCTAGTCTTCTATACTAATTTGTTGCGGCCAACTGTAGGTACTCTACTACCTTGGTAGCATAATCCACCAGCTATGCCAGTAGCGCTCGATAATAGTGGTCAGGAATTATAGGCAGTTAACAGAATTATCGATTCTCGGCGTCAAGATAGTCAATTTGAGTATTTAGTCTAGTAGAGAGGTTACGAGGAGAGTACGTAGGAGCCCCTTGCGAATGTCTTTACAGGCTCTACATCTCGTACCCTGTTCTATCGCTCTTTCCCTGATAAGTTACGACCTACGTCTGAGGAATTGCAAGCTGCTCGCGCTGCTTCTATGTAGAAGGGTTATAGGATAAGGGGGGGCCTTATGTAAAGGTTCGATTTCGAGTTTTATAGTGAATGGATTCGCTTGAGTGAATAGGGGTATTCGGTATTCCGTAGCTATTTAGTTAGTTCCACCGCGAGGAGTTCTCTCCTTCTCTCCTTGCGGACAATCTAATCAATATCCCACCCTGACAGTTTATTAGGACCCTGCGCATATTAGGACCCTGCGCACTTTCCTACTTCCCTACTACTTCTAAGTACAATTAATTAACTACAATATATAAATTTAATTAAAACTGCTTTTAATCTAATAAACTAGATATATATATATCTACTTAACAAGTTCGCGTATTATGACTAGCTTTTCTACAAGTGCTATAGCGCCTATAAGTTAATTTCCCCTCCCTCCGAATACTGCTTTCAACACGCATATCGCGTCGAACCTGCTCATCCACGCCTTTCTGCACTAGAATGTCCTATGTATCCTCTATAGTAAGTGTACCACCTTAACGGATGTAAGTCTTTTTAGCTCTACGACGCTTGCTAAGGGCTTCATTTGCTGCTCGAAGTGTGCGTACCTCAGCTGTTAGAAGGGTTACTTTGTAAGCTAATTGCTCTGTACCTTTCGCTAATGTAACCACTGTTTTGAAAATAGGTGTTAGCGAGCTTCCTTAGTAACTAGCAATTCGGTTCTTAACAAGAGTTATTTGTGAAAGAGCTTCGGCGGCATTGTAAGGAGTCTAAGAGACCTAAGGGTCAGCGTCTATAGAGGGAGGCCGAGTAGGAGTTAGCGTTCGTAGCTTTATATCAAGCTTTGGAATCACAGCCTAGGGATTAAAAGGCACTAATCCAGCTCTACGGAATCCAGCTTAAGCATTTTTGGCTGTTATCGATACTATGTATACTGCTTTGAAGGCGAGAAAGAACTTAACCTTTGTAATATAGTTAATATAAGCCTTGATAAAAGTCTTAATCTAACGACTATATGCCCGCTTTAATTTACTAAAGCATCTAACATCAAGTGGCTAGGTTAAATAAGAGGAGTAAGGAGGTAATCCAAGAGTAATAATGTTGTTAGCCTTACAATACTCTTGAAACTCAGTAGACTTGTGACCCTTATACCTATTAAGGACTAGTATTCGATATAGACCTTTTGCTCGAGCAGTAGTGTGCTTATCAAAGTGTTTTAGCTATTCTAGACCTGTCTCGTTATTGGTCCATCCGTTACTAGTAGGTTTAATTACCTAGTCGTTCGGAAGGCCGCCCTTAGTATACTAATTCGCGAGATGATTCTTCCCTTGAACCACCAAAAATGGAGGTACATTCCAACCTTCGCTATTAATACAAGCGATTGCCGTAGCCCATTCCCGATTACCTGGCTAAACTGCCTTGCCTCTGCCGCGCCGATCGGCACGTGTAACTACTATTGCAGGGCAAATAACACCTATTATAAAGCCTATCTCGTCGAAGTTGTAGAAATCGTAATCCAAAACGCCGTATTTTGCCCTTATATTCTCTACTAGTCGAAACCACGCGCTAATTAGCTCAGGATCTTCGCATAAGGCCCTTTGAAAGTCATAGACGCGATTAAAGCGCGTCTTTAAGGCTAGTTGTCGTTGTACGAATCGATGTACCTAGAGCTTCCCGACGCGTTTTCCTCCTCTTGATTCTAAGATAAAATTCGCTATATCTTTAATACTAGCTAGCCAGGGCGCAAATCCTTTAATATCTAAATTAAGTATATATCGAATAATAACCTCCTTTTCTAATTCGGTCAAATTATAATTTGTTAGCCAACGATCGGAGAGTAAAGTATAGCTATTTATTCTAAGGCGAAGTATAGATTCAGAAACTTTATAGATTTTTGTAGCTTTGCGACAACTTAGTTTTGGTTTAGAGATTTGAATAGCTTTAATTACTAGTATAATACGTGCTTCTTAAGTTTACACCTCTATAGTAAAGGATAAAAAACGCGTGTTAAAATAATAGGGTCGGAGAGTCGGCGAAAGTACGCCGGGTCCTAATAAACCACGTTATCTAATTTATATACTTACTTTATCTATTAGTTTACGAATAGTAAGCTATACTACAAAGTAATTTAGTCTAGAGTTTATTAAATATACTTTTCTAAAACTCTAATAAAAACTTTGAATCTTAATCTAAGATAATTACCTTAGGTATACCCTAGTTATTATATAATAACTAAGTAATAAAGGCGTATCTCTATTTCTTAGCTATTTATATATTTTTCCTTAGTATAAGTATAACCTTTTTAGAACGTTTATAAGTTACTAAAAGTATATAATTAAAACTTTTAGATATTAATAAAAGAGTAAAAATAAAATTAATAGTAAAAGTATAAAATAGTATAGGTAGAATATCTAAAGATTATAAAGGTCTAAATAGTATATACCTCTTAGGTTAATAAACTTAGTATTTAGAATAATATAAAAGATAAAACCGAATAATTATAAAAAGTTCTAGTAAAAAGAAAGCTTTTACGTAAATATTAAAGAGCTTCTAAAATCTAGGATAATTATCTTTATAGGTTAAATCTAGTACTTATAGTACTATTTTATAAGGTAAATATAAATGTATTAGGTAACCTAGGATATCTTTTAGTAGTAACTTATTTATTTATTTATTTATTTCTATTTAACGTCCGGCGGATACTAACACCTAAAGGCTAGCTCCTAGATAATTCCTAGACAGGACAAAGGACGCTAGGGGGGAAAATCCCCCCTAGGCTACAGGGGTCGCAGATAGGAAAGCCTA
>UNPT01000189.1:0-89828 GCA_900536445.1 Hymenoscyphus occultus
CGACCCCTGTAGCCTAGGGGGGATTTTCCCCCCTAGCGTCCTTTGTCCTGTCTAGGAATTATCTAGGAGCTAGCCTTTAGGTGTTAGTATCCGCCGGACGTTAAATAGAAATAAATAAATAAATAAATTAGATTAAAGGAAAGCGAGAGAGAATCTTCTTATAGATTCGAATTTAACGTTATAAGAGTAACGTTTAATAATTACTAATATATAGTAGAAGATAGAATTAAAGTTTTAGATTAAACTTTAAGTACTAGACTAGGCTTATAACTATAAGTTACTTTATAGTTAGCTAATTATAGCGGGAATTATAACAAGTTCTAGGAGTATAAAGGAGGGAGTAATAAGATTATAAAAGAAGTAGTTATATTAAGTTAAAAGCTTCTAGAATTAAGTAGGAGAGAGTACAGGTTTATATAGACTTGCGCGTATACCCCTCGGCTAATACCTAGACAAGCTCTACTATAACGGCGGTAGAGTGCTACACGTGACATACCACCTAACATTACTCTTAGATTAGAAACATATTTTAACAAAGAGTTAATCGAATATAATTTGTCTTTAATGACGTAAACATTTATGCTCTATTCTTCTACCAATAGATACGCCTTTATTGTTGCTTACTAGCAAAGTAAGAGGGGAGAAACAGACGTCTTCACACCAAGCCCAAGGCGGGAGAACCCCGGTATGATACGATTCGCCCAGGCTCTTGGTGCGGGGTGAGATAACAGATTGAAGTGTAGATTATACGTGTGATCCAATCAGCCAAAAGCGAAGTAGAAATGATCACTTCTAAGGTGGTGTGAGTAGAATATCTGCCTTGGGCTGGAGCTGAAGATGGAATTTATGGGGGAGAGTGTGTGATCTCAAGTTAGAAAGTATAAGGAGATAGAAAGCCACCGCTCTTCTTAAACAATTCAATTGAACAGCCCAGCTGCAGAGCCCCGGGCCTTATGGAAATCGAGAAGGGTATATGCGCCCAGAGAACAGTAGAAGCATATGCATTCAGGAAATGGCTGTTATAGTAGATATTCTGTCTGCTTGTCTATCACCAACGAGCTTTGGCACTGACATGAAAGATCATCGCGTGGGGAAGGGGGGCGGGCCGGGATAGACACCTTAAGCCTTTACTTACTTCGTACGAAGTATAAGGAGGGTTTGAAGCTAAGAAAGCTTGATCGACGTTTGTATTGGTTTTTTTGTATGTGAAGTCACTAGAAAAATAGCTTTCTGGGACGAAGTACCATTGTGGAGTTTCGGCTTGATGACCTTTTGTAGTATGACACCCGACTTGCTTCCGCCGAATTCAGGCGTTCGCACAGAGAGAAAGGACGCACAGCCTATTACCCCACTATTTACTTAGATACATCGGTCTCGGTGTTTGGGTTACTGCGGAGTTTTTGCTTAATACCCTAGGTAGGCCCTTGCTTCCGCCGACAACGCCAGGAAAGGACGCACCGGCCATTATATCCTCCGAGAAAGTCCGATTATTACTTAAGGTCAATGATGTTTCCATATTAACAAAATCTCTATCTCTTGGAATCACACTTTCATAGCAAACGAATTTCTACCTTCCCATAATGGTTGCTTTGCCAAAGCATGGCCATATACTGGTTGCTTTACGACAGCAAGATATTAACGTTTACTATGTATCGCTTGCTGCTTTCGCTTTCACCATCTTTTATGGCTTCGCACTAGGAATATATCGACTTTATTTTCACCCCTTGGTAAGTGCAATTGAAAGTCAATTCATACCAGAAGGGCCAATTGACCTTATTTCACTATTGAACAGGCGAAATTCCCAGGTCCTCGCTTAGCAGCTTTAACCAGATGGACTGAAACCTACTACGAACTTATTCATGGCGATGGAGGGCAGTTCGTCTTTGTCTACGCCAAATGGCACGAGAAATATGGTATTGGGATCTTCTCGGTTGAGGCAACTTAATTAATTCAATTATACAGGTCCGATCATTCGTATCAATCCAGATGAGCTACACGTCTCAGATTCATATTTCTATGACACTCTCTACTCTAGCACGACACCCCGTGATAAACTCAAAGTGCTTGAGAAACGTTTCGGTAGCGGTATGGCTCTTGCTTCAACAGCCGACCAGCACCTTCATCGTAAGCGCCGCGCAGCCTTAAATCCATTCTTCTCGAGGCGCAAAATCGTCGATCATTCCAACGTTCTCCAAACCCGGATGAATCGCATTACCGAGAGGTTGCAAAACGAATATATGGGCGTATCGAGAGTTTTAAATCTCAATGAGATGTGGGGATGCTTTACAACAGATTCCATTGTAGGATACTGCCTTGAAACCAAATACGATTTCATTGAGACCCCTGACTTTCGAGCATCCTTTACGAAGTCCATTTTTGAACTTATTGAGCCTGTTCATTACTTAACTCAATTCCCAATCCTTCGAATTGCCGCAGATTTGCTACCCGAGAGTGTTGTATGCTGGTTACAGCCTCAGATGATACCAGTACTAAGATTCAATGAGGTGAGTGCATCCTGTTACTTTCTGTCGAAATGAGTCTTGGAACTAAAAAAGCGACCTGTGATAGGAAATGGCAAGACAACTTAAAATTATTCTCAATTCCAGAGAGCTGGGCGATAAAGAGAAGCAACCGTCTACTGCGGTATTCCGCGGTATTTTAGATTCTAAACTTCCACCAGAAGAGTTGAGCCCCGTTAGACTTCAACATGAGATCCAGAGCGTCATCGGCGCTGGAATCGAAACCACAATGCGTGCTCTAAGCGTGGTCTGTTTCCATGTTCTCGCAAACCCCCCCATACTACAACGGCTCCGGGAGGAACTTGACAGGGAGATGCCGGATGCCAGTGAAATAGCTCACTATGATAAGCTTGCTCAGCTCCCATTTCTAGGTGCTTGTATCGAAGAAGGTTAGTTTTCTTGTTTTGATGCCCGGATACCAGCGTCGCGCGATTCTAATTTCCTAAAATCAGGGCTTCGATTATCCTACGGTGTCTCCCAACGCTTACCGAGAGTTATCACTGGTGCTGCTTTGCCATACAAAGATTCAGTTATTCCGGTTGGTGCGACAGTTAGCATGGATGCCTTCCTCGTGGCGCATGATGAGGAGATTTTCCCACAAAGCTATAAATATCAACCTGAACGCTGGTTAAACAATCCAGTTGCACCTGATGGGAAGAAGTTAACGCGATAGTAAGTAAATTCTTTTTGTTTCTCTTTGTTAGGCCACCAATTCTCCCTTGAGCATAACTTCATAAGAAGTTCAGAAATCATACGCAATTGCAAACCAGTGGGGTTTTTATGCTGATTCCCTACTTTCTAGCATGGTAGCATTCAGCCGTGGAGCACGTGCATGCATCGGCTTGCAACTTGCATACGCAGAGTTATTTATAGGAATTGCAACAATGTTTCGAAGGTTTGAACTTGATCTGTATGAGACCGACCGTTCGGCTATAGACTTCCATATGGATAGGTTTGTGCCGAAACCAAAACCGGGGACAAATGGTGTACAAGTCTTTGTAAAGTCTGTAAGAAGTTAGATGTGATGGAGGTCTATGAGTGATTGTAGCTTAATGAGCCACGCTAGCGACTGGATTCTGTTAGCTAGTACTATAGACCTTGAGTACTGAGCTTTTTAAGGATTTATTTGTGCTCGAAAAAATGCCTTTTGCAGGAAAATCTCAAGTTTCTAGTCTCATCGGGTATTTTCTTTTCGGGAAATTACTTTAGGGGTTTGGAGTTTGTCGGGGTTACAGGCGCCAAGTAAATCTCGCTTAAGAAAATGCTGTGCGTGCTCTATGTAAACACTGCAACAAAACCGCATATTCCCTCGGTTGCAGTGAATAAAGATACAATCTGTGCCAAATATACAAAGTAGAAGTTCATGGAGTGACAAAGACCAAGACTGCGAATAATCTAGAATCGGTGGGTTTCTTTGTTGCCCGTAATGGCCGCATCAGGTGCTTGACAAAGACTTATGCTACAGGCAAAAATCTGTTGGATGACAATTTATTTACAACTCACTTGGATATTTTTGACTTACATTATTTATTATTTGGTCGACATTGTTTTTAAATCAATTCGAAACCAACATCTTATACGGAGGCACCGAACCATTGAGTCAACGAGCCTTCACACCATGACAAGCAGGAGTGGAGGAAGTGACGAAATGGAAGACGTGGAGGAGGAAAATCCACGCCCTGCACGAAGAATAAGATTCGCCTCGGAGGAGACTGAGGAGTATGAGAATCGAACGGCGGATTATTTTCCGTCAGGACGAGCACGCGACCACGACACGCCACCAGGCGGTGGAGAAGAAGAACGTGATGATGACGATGTATCTTTAGATTCTGATTTCCCCCTGAATGAACTAACTTGGTATATAGATCCAGGATCAGAGGATGTGCAGATGGGAGAAGGAGATATTGACCCCGACGTCACTTACCCAGATCCCGACCTATATATCACAATGAGAAAAGAAAATCTAGCCGGAATCCAGGGAGGTGACCTACCAGATGAAATGGAGCTTTTGAGTGGATTTATAGATCCTCGTGAATTTACGCAGCCTATATATGATGGCTGGGGAGGCCTGAACTATAATGGGGTCATTGAAATGCTTGAAGAAATCTGCAAGAGCCAAAGGATGAATCGTTCGGAATATTGGGTCAGATCCACAGGAAATGTGACGGAGAATGTTCCTCTGCAGACAAAATTTGAAAGACATCCGGATGTAAGTACGCCCCAATGTCATATTCGATTTCTCAAAAGGGCATCCTAATAAAGATGTGCCATCTAGGACTGCTGTAAGTGGTTCAGAAAGTCTCGAACACTGGCATTAGATGAACGAGAACAGAGGGTTCGGAACAATCTTGAGATAATCATGAAATCAATAGAGGATGAAGAGGAACTCCTCAGCTACAAAAGCCGAACAATGCTCAGGCGTCGGGTGACGCTCGCAAACAAGTTGACAGTACTTCGTCGCTTTACAGATCGCCGCAATCCCGAGTTGACAGAACCACTTCGGTTGGATGGGGACGCTGAAACAGCGAATATTGAAGACCCCAATCTCAAAATTGCATGGGTTCTCTACAGAGTGTGGATCCGACTTCTCAACTACCGCTCTCTCAGCATAGGCGCGGAAGACTTCGGTCAGAAGCAGCTCCTAGCGGTTCTGAGAATTGCGGTCAACAGATATTATAGAGAGGTGGCGAGAGACGTGAATATTGTTAATCGAGAGGACGAACCCCGTCTTGGGATTAGGCAGACACTGGATCTTGCAGAAAGTTCACTTGAGAAATTCTCAGATGAATTTGAAAATGCGATAACAGATTACAACAACGAGAACGAGACTGATTTTACGGTAACAAGCTTAATGGAAGGATTCTCACCTGGAGTGACCAGTCTTCTTATAGATGTTGCTTTGTCGAAAAGCTTCCCAGAAGAAAAAGTGGGTAGAAGAATGGAGCTTTGGACCGATCTCCTTCTAATCGCGGAGGAATATCAGGATCAAATGAACGAACAACACGTAGAGGGCGTTTTGGTGGAAAGAAAGATTGTGCCGAGTGACGAGTGGTGGCATATGCACAAAACCCTTCAGGAACATGATAGAGAGATATATGGTTATGGACAAGGATATGATTACTGGTGGCCCGACCTTGCATATACGTTAAAGGACATAAAAACCGAGCCTCTATTTGTAAGGAGGCTGCAAAGAACCGAAGAGGTGAACTTATTAAGAAGAAACAACCTTCTCCTGCGAGACTGGAGCGGGAAAAACCCCATTGCTCAACTCTTCTATACATTTGATACTAGGGGCGGTGGGGATAGGCAATACTACCGGGATCTAATCGAAGAGTTTCACCGACAGATTCGTCATCTCGCCAGAATTGATCAAACCGGCATCGACGTTAATAGCCCTTCACGTAAAGAGAATATATTTGCTGGACTCTTTCCGGTTCACCCTATCGAACTGCACCACGTCAATGGAGAATGTAAGCTTTGCAACAAACCCTTCCAAGCTAAGGAGCTTCTCGCCGGTCTCAAATGCGAGGCCAAACACACGTTCCATCAGCGGTGTCTTCAATCATATTGGGACAACTCAAGCTACAAATATAACCAGTGTCCAATGTGGGACACTCCTGCTTATGACATGCCGGGAAACGCAGGTATCTCTCCTGAAGTCTACAACGTTTATGATCTCCCAGACGATGGTGATGCCGCAGATTGGGAGAAAAATGAGCTCGCTACGATTGAACTTAGCACCAACTGGAAAGAATACCACCGTCAGGATATTAGAGTAGTAAGTGTAGAGATGTCTCAACTCAGAGATTTAAGGAGAAAAATGGAGAAGGAGAGGATGGAGGAGTGTGCAGAGAAAAGATTAGGCTACAAATTTATCGGATACGCGATCGGATCCAAAAAGTTTGAGGTTCGGCATAGTGTGAGAAGAAGGGCAACGGGCCAGGGCCTCTTTGATTATGAAGAGCCTGAATCTCGTGAACCTACAGAAGCGAGCTCAGATGTAGGGCGACATATAGTGACCTAGATTAAATAAGTCAGTGCTAATTTTGATTTAGGATGAAATCAACTCCGACGATTCAGATGATGATGATTATTTCTAGGGTCGAGGAGCGGAAAGCACCGGTGGCATCGAAACTACACATCATTCAGTTGAGTCAGACATTGAGTGAGAAGGTGGCACTTTCTTTGAAAGAGTCTGAGAACTTTCAGATGTTCTATTGGTGGGCATGAATTCTACGTTGGTGGCCAAAGTTCCAGATGTGGGATTTTCTTATGAGAGCACAGCAGAAAGCACAGTTATACGGAGATCGATTGAGGTCGTTCTTGTAGATACCTTTTTTCAAAAAGATACATAGGGGATTATACTCCATTTAAGTTCTTATCTGGGATCAGTAAAGCATCTTCCTCTGCTAGTGATGGGGGGTGGTGTAAGTCAGTATCACGTTGTTCATAAAATGGCCTTGCTTAAAGTGCTAAGTAAAAGTCTCAGCAAGTCGCGAGAAAGAGAGAAAAAATCAATTACGAAGGTTCTCATAGATTTTCTTGTCTATTCAAGGCTGGAAGCTGAATACAGTGTTTCAGGAGAGGCCTCCGACCCAAAACCGAAGGGGTCAGGTGATGTAAAACGAGATCGAAATTACATATTCGTCATTTACTTGACATTCCCATGAAAGGGGTCAAGACTGAGGGCTTTGAGAAATATAAAAGAACAAAATCTCGAAGTAATTCCCTTCATGAGCAACGATAACCGAGTCCTCTTCTACTGCGCTTTCCAAATGACACAAGTTTTATTTATAGAGAACAACACAGGCACAAAACCTACAACAGAACAATCTAAAAGAATGAATAAATTTAATTTTGATTAATACGAATATAAAGAACCACGTCCTCCTTCCAAAGAGAGAAAGTATAAAGGGTACAGTCCTAAAAGTAAAATGTAGCAAAGGAATGTATGAAGAATCCCCCTCCCTCTCCAATCATTATTCCAACCCTCTTAAGAAATGTGATTCGTACTGTAGACCGCAAATCCGTACCAACCCCACACAACCGCCAATCAGAACCTCGTTTTTTTTCATGTATATACAAAAGTCCCTCAGCCATCCAAGCCCCTGTCGTCCTTGCTCCGCGAAGCCCCTAATCCTCAGAGGAATAATCTAATCTTCAGCCTCTCCGTCGTGGTTTGCCTCATTCAGAGCCATAATCTCGGCAAGCTCCTCGTCGGAAACAGAGACTTGTCTCTTGTCATATGCCTCTCCATCATGATTTGCCTCATTCGCGGCCATAATCTCAGCAAGCTCCTCATCAGATACAGAGACTTGTCTCTTGTCATATGCCTCCCCATCATGATTCGCCTCATTCAGAGCCATAATTTCAGCAAGCTCCTCATCAGAAACAGAGACTTGTCGCTTGTCATATGCCTCTCCGTCATGGTTCGCCTCATTCGCAGCCATAATCTCGGCAAGCTCCTCGTCGGAAACAGAGACTTGTCTATTGACAAGAGGTTCAGTGGTGGCGATCTCAAGCTGGGAGGTATGGATGGGGCTCGCAAAGACGGTAGCGGAGAGTGCGGCCAGCGCAAATAAGAGAGTGGATTTGGAACGCATATTGGTGCTTGCGATTGATGAACTTTGGAAAGACTTGTTTCAAAGAGATATGTTGCGAAGAGAAGACTTGTTGCGAAGAGAAGACTTGTTGCGAAGAGAAGACTTGTTGCGAAGAGAAGACTTGTTGCGAAGAGAAGACTTGTTGCGAAGAGAAGACTTGGTTCAAAAAGATATGTTGCGAAGAGAAGACCTGCTAAGAACACAGTAGTGTAAGAGAAATATGTGAACGAGGAGCAAGAAAAGAGGAAAAGGGAGAAATGTAGAGGACTCGGGGATTTATAGCACGTCGAGACTTGAACCAGAATAGCCCCATCTACAACCAAAAATACATTTTCCCATCCACAAAAGTTGTTCATGCAAACATTATAACCGAGAGACCTCCAGACCCGGTCGATAATCTCCATAATGCCTAGCTCAACCAACCAACCAACCAAATACAGAACTCCGATGACGAGCCAAAGGTCTCAGAAGGAACGTCTTGCTTTTCCAGAAACGGGAAAAACCAGTAAACAACCATATTTCTCAGAGGATTTCCCTCTGTTGTGTGATATTTTGGTCCGCCTGTTCGCCCAGGCAATACACAAGTTGTCGCATCAGAACACTAGGCCGGCAGCAGAGAGTCCATTTCCGGTTGCAGTGGCTGTCACATCAGAGAACTGTGGGTTTCGCTTAGTCCAAAATTATTGAACGAACCAGGGAACGGTCCCAGCACTCAATGTCTTAAAATAATCTGGTAGCACGTCGGTTCAGTAAGTACAGTAGACCGTTCGAGCTGTATGGTTCTTCTGGATAATATCTCTGTTGTTTGATACTCACCTCTCGAAATTGACGATTAATAAAACACCAGTTCCAGAGCAGAGAGCATGCCGAAATTTCCGACGGTGAGATTGAGGTGAACTCTAGGGCACATTATCTAACTCGGTAGAAGTTGAAGGAGGAAAGGGGAACAACCCAGAGGCTGAATTAAGCTTAAAGAACACACGGGGAGCCGCATGCTTGTGTGTGGGGTTGGCTAGTCTGTGCGTCGAAGGTGATATGAAGTTGCGATAGGCTTGACGATTCTGATGGACGTTTCGTTTCAGTGCCTCAATGTCTGTGTAAGCGGGAACACACGAGCCGTACTAGTGGAACGTCGATCGTCCAAGTCTGATGGGCGTTGATGAGATGCCAACCGCAGAATTACTGCACAAGGCCTGCTGGCCAAGCTGAGTAGAGGCTCTGCTTGATGCTTAATTCGGTTTGTACGACAGTACTGTATGCACCACTAGTGGGAGTGTGGAACACATCTTGGAAGGTGTATATGTACCAGAATCAAGCAGTTCACAGACATCCTTCAGGACCGGCTAGTGCAGTAGAGCAATAATTAACACGATACCCATCATCATCTCTCCACTACCATCAACCAGGAGTACGAAGACCACAAGACAAGATGTCGAAAACGAAAAGTAAATTAAGTAACACATCAACATCGTTATCATATCTTTTGCCTACCAGCCAAGACTTCTCACTATCCTACCTACGTACAGTACATAATCTCTACATATACAAACTCGCCACAGCAGTGATATCCCTCTTGATCATCTCCTGACAAGTCTGCATCTTAGTAAACAACGCTGGATCCCCAATGATTCGCGCCGCGTTCTTAACCTCCCTACACGTCTCATCAAGTCTGGTGATGACTCTGACAATCGTCCCTTCAAGCACATCCGTCAAGTCGGTAATGTTCTTGAAGCTCATACCACGAGCCCATTCATAAACAACCTCCATCAAGCCGAACCTCGGCCGAGAGACGAAATCGTTCGAGTCGTCGGAAGATAGGATGACTTGATGGTAGGTTTGTCGCTCATTAACCTTCTCAGAGATCTCGATGATGGTTTTCATGCCCTTTTCAAGATTGCTGGTTAAGTTGGGTACGGTATCAGTTTTCTCTTGGAAGACAAAAGCGGAAAGCAGGGCTACGATTTCGGCTGGTTCGTAGGCTGCCAGAACGTTGTCGAGAATCAACTCGGTGAGAACAAGTTCGTCAGCAGAGTGTATTTCGCATGCGACTTTCCCCTTCAGTTCAACCCTTGATCCTTCGTCAATGAAACTAAGATCTCGTAATACTTGAAGTCGTTGTTCATAATCTGGGAGAAGCTGAAGATTTTGATCAGACATAAGCTGCCTCAACTGCGTGATATTCTCTGTGATGAGCCATTGGTCGTGACACATGGCAAACTAAAAGTCATTAGCATTGGTTCAGTCCAGCAAAGGTATATTACTCACATGCTTGATAAATTGCGGGCACTCCAAGCATTTGGCTTTTTGAGCAATCCCCGACTGTTCCCAGCGTTTAGCTAGAATATCTCGGAGGGCCAGGTTCCTGATTTTGTCAGTATCCAATTCGTTCCATTGGTCGCGCTCCCATGATGAGCATATACGGTGCAATTGGTCCTTGGCTTTTTGGTAGCCTTCACCCCCATGAAATATGTCTGGAATAACACCCTTGAGGACAGTATGAGTTAGACATTCGATATCGGCAACAGGTATTTGATATGTCTTGGTTGAGATATGCTTCTTGGCCTGGGGGAGCTTTGTAAAACTTTTGCGAAACTTAGGCAGGAAGGGAAGAATATCTGTTGAATCTCTGGCGTCTCTTTGAGTTCTGATCTCCAGCACATGAACCGTAGGCGCAATGCCATCTGTGGTTCCATCTCGGAGGAGAATTCCAGGGGTTCGTATGCCTTCACGATTGTATACTATGAGTCGTCTTGGGCAAAACATTCGACGTCCGACCGGAGTAGCCAATAAACCAAGATAGAAGTCAGTAGATAGTTGCCGGTAATCTTGGGCAGCTTGGTGACATATTTCCATATCTTTGTCACAGATATCACAACTATCTCGCTTAACTTTTGCCAGGTCTGCCTCAGAAACCTTGATGGATTTTTCGTGCTCGGGTAGAAGTTGCTGAGTAGCATGCTCACTGAAACTTCGCTTGATCATCTCTTCAATCTTCAAAGCTTCCACACGAAGCAGATTCAGTATCATATTGTAAGTCAATCTAAATTGAGATCGAAGTTTAGATGGCTCTCCCAAGATCATTTGGCGAAGCTCCGTGACTGGCGGTGCTTCTCCGCCACCAGGCGCAACAATGATAACTGAACCTACCGTATCCAAACCTCGACGACCAGCTCTACCGGCCATTTGAGTGTATTCTCCAGGTAGAAGATTCCGGAAAGAGTGACCATCGTGCTTTCGGTAGCCGGAAAAGACAACCGTTCTAGTTGGCAAGTTCAGCCCCATCGCAAAGGTTTCCGTCGCAAAAAGGACTTTGACCAGAGTTTGGGCAAAAAGCATTTCTACAACCTCCTTCACGATTGGAAGCATACCACCATGATGAACCGCAATTCCACGGCCCAGCAAATCTCTGAGTCGTACTATCTGGGGCAGCACTCTATCTTCCGGCTTCAGCCTTGCAATCGACTTTTCGATGATCATATGAATGGCACTCTTCTCCGTTGCGGTACAGAAATCCTGATTGCTGAGAGCATCCGCGTTCTCCTCGCAGCGTTTTTTTGAGAAAACGAAAATACATGCAGGTAACAGGCTTTCCTTCTTCAAGAACTGAACAAGGTGAACCCAAAGTGTCTTATCCTGAGCAGCAGAGGTTCTACCACCAGGTCGGCCACCTCTGCCCATATGGCCAGGATTATGACTTGCTCTTGGGGGGCCTCCACGTCCTCTCTGTTGAGGACCACCTCGGCCACCACCGCTTCCCCTCTGTGGCCCTCCACGTTGGTTCTGACCTCTCCCTCCTCGTCCCCCCGCATTTCCTCTTCCATTATTTCCACCACCTCTCGAATTATCAATGACAGGCGGTGGTTTCTCCTTGTTTCTTCCTGATAAGGCATCGTTCGCATCTTTCCATCCTTTCTCAATAAACTTTTTATTTGCGTCCACAATCTTGTGTATCCCTTTATCAGCCCAAATGTAATGCTCTAAAGGTACAGGTCTTTTTGGAGTGGAAATGACATAAATATCCTTTCTTTTAGTACGCCCGACCCATGATGCAAATTCATAAGTGTTCGGAACTGTAGCAGATAGCAGAATTAATGTGACATGCTCTGGCAACATGATGATGACTTCTTCCCAAACAACTCCTCGCTCCAGATCGTTGACATAATGAACTTCATCAAATATAACAAACTCAACATCTCGAATTATATCAGCTCCTCTGTAAAGCATACTTCGTAAAATCTCTGTCGTCATAATTAGGCAACTTGCTTCTGGAGAAATTTGAACATCCCCAGTAAGAATGCCAACTTCGTCAAAAACCTGCCGGAAGTCCCGAAACTTTTGATTACTCAAAGCTTTGATAGGTGATGTGTAAATGGCCTTGGTCATATGCTTTGCTGCTAAAGCTATGGCGTACTCTGCAACGACAGTCTTTCCGGCGGAAGTGTGCGCGGCTACGAAGACGGAATCGCCATTTTCCAGGTGATAAACGGCTTCTTTTTGGAAAGTGTCAAGTTCAAAAGGCCATTCTCTTGCCATATCCGGTACAAGTTCGTGGAAATTGTCAATTCCACGCTTGATGTCCACCATATGTGCCCATTCTTTCCCTCCCCTTTTAGCGCTCGAGGCCGCTAAAACACCGTGGGGTTCCAGGGCTGGAAATTCGACTGGCAATAGAGAATCGATGTCGTCTTCCTCAGATTCCGAGATATCATCAGAATCATCAGAACCAGTTGTTGCTCCATTCGCATTCGCGTCCTGGGGCAATTCTTCGTCTGGTTCTTCCTCAAGAACATTCTCAATCTCCTCTGCTTCTTTGACATCTACTTCATTCTTTTCTGCGCTGCTGAAATCCAACCCCCGGCTAAATCCTGGTGGAACGCTCAAGAGTCCACCTTCGCCACTGAAATTGATCACTCTCTCCAGCTTGCTCTTTCCAGCATTATTGTCAATGGAACCCTCTGCTCTCATAGCCTGTTCATCTAGAGCCGCCGCAGCTTCCACGCTTTCAAGTCCGCCGGGGGCAAAAGGAAAGAATCCGGCCGCCCCCCGCACCATATCCGCCTTATTCGCAGGCTTTCGTAGGAAAGATGTAGAGTTTTTTGCAGTGGCACTGTTGGCAGGAACTGTAACCTCCTTGTAGCCAGTGACACGTCCTTCGAGCCCTTCGCGAGTAAATCGGGTGATAGTTCGTGTCTGGGTGGGCGCGATTTTGAAGAGGGTTGTGAAGTCTGTGGGCTCCTCCCATCGTCTGAGAAAGACATTGTTAGCTATATAACCCTTCTGGCTAAAAGAATACTCACTGTTGAAGTTTGTTGAGCCATTCTGTGGAGAATGATGCCGATGGGGTTAGGTATTTCTCTTCTAGAGATCGCTTGAGCTCATTTTGGTCTTGCTTTACCCGTTTGCGTGGCCGCTGGGAGTCCAGAATGCTGTCAATCCAGTCGTCTGCCGTCTCATCCATATTACTAGACTCAAGGTTTACTTTCTCAAGGGCTTCTATGAGAGAGTCTGCCATCGTGGTGTGTACTCCGACCGTGGACCTTGAAAGTCTGGTACTGTAAGGCTGGGCTGGGATGGTGGGGTTAGAATGACGGGTAGCCTCAAGGTTCTAAACGCGGGGTGTTGTTAGTGGAACAAATATTTCCCAGCCGAGTGCCAGCATACAGCTCCAACAACATCAGTCTCACTCTTCACTCTACAATAATTTAGCTATATGAGTAGATGCTTCGCTATGTTACTTCATTATTCTTTATTCATATCCCAATTACTGAGGACTCCTATGGTATGTTCAGAGAGCACAAGTTTGCCTCAAAATGTTCCCAACGCCATGTTACAATGCACCGTACCCTGAAGCACTATTGAACGCCAAATTCTCACTTAACCCGTATAATTCATTACCACCCCATTTCATCCATTATCTCCATCTCATCAGCGAAGTCTGGCTCCGCAGGTCTCGCCACAGGAGCTGCAGGTTTACTGTTCTGCATCATTTCTTCTTCGGCCAACAAAGCATCCAAGTCGTCATCTGGGACCTCATCATCTGGAGTAGTCCCCTTTCTGGAACCAAAGATATTCGTTGGACCCTCAGCTGTAGTTGATTGATTACCTGAATCTGTCGGTTTTGCTTGGGCTGCCTTGGGGGTAGCATCGTATAAATCATCATCGTCGAATAAATCATCGAGATTTGATCCGGAAGGTGTTTTGGGTCTCTCCGTCAAAGTCTTTTCAAATATCGGCGCAATTCTTTGTTGTGTCTTTTCTCCAACGTCCTTCTCTCCCGCAAGCAATTCTGGTTCATCGAATATGGAATCTTCATGTACTGACGACCTTGGTTTTCCTTCATTAATCCACTGCACTCGCGCTGACTGCATCATTTTCTTGTGTCCCATCTTTTCCACCATGGCTAAGGCGTCGAGAAATCTGGCTTTGGGAAATAGGTCATCGAGCCATAATTGGTAGAATTGAAGAAGTCTCGTAGCATCAGAGAACTAATCACCAAAATTAGTATGGCTCAATTTTTAAAAGAGAACAATCTTACCTCATGACCCTTTCCCTTGAATTTCAGATGGTTCTTCGCCTTCTTCCGTAACTTTGGTATACCAGCTGCAGAAAGTAATCTATGCTCGTCGAGTTTGACTCGTGGAGCTCTTGGTTTCCTTGTCACTTCAATTTCCTCGTCGATACCCAGTCCAGCGGCAGAGCTCTTTTCTTTGGCGGTATTGTCTTCTTTTGCTTTCCTAGCCACTTCGCTCACATAATTTGGGCTAAATGGATCGTCGGCGCCGCCATCATAATCAAACAGATCATCTAGGTCGTCGGTCGGAAGTGGTCTTGGGGAAGTCATTCTTGTAGTTAAACGCTGTACTGAGAAGGGTTTGCAAGTTTGTACTCGTTCAGTCAACTGGTCCACACTGAAAGTTGTTCAATTGTTGTGTCTGGTGTCTCGTGTAATTCCCCTCTACACGACTTCGCGTCGGAAATCCAAGAAGACGCGACTGGATGGTTTTGCATCTTCTGCAGATTTCGGTCACCGTAGCATTGCGCCAAGCCTTGAAATGGTCAGCAACGACATCTGAGGAAATCGAAACTCCAAAACGGCATCTAAAAGCAATTGCCCCAGCAATTGGGTTGTCAGGATGTCCAACACCGATCAGAAGCCTTATGTACCAACTAAGAAGGTGCAAGCCGACTTTCCTGTAAGTTTCTTGCTTGATCCATCGCCAGTTCTGATGCGCAAAAGCTAATCCGTTCATAGCTCATCGACAGTGACCCGTAAGCTCCCCTCTACGAAGACGAATGACCGATGGAAGAACAGTACTAACTAGGGCTAGACACATCAAAAGAGTCCTCAAATATGCGCGAACTTCGGATTATGCAGTAGGAGCTGCGGCCGCGGCGGCGGGGCCAGCAGCTATGCTGGTGATGGAGAAAGTATCACCATCCTTGGTGGGCAGAGGAGGATTCGCGCCAATCATGCGATTGACAGGTGTGATTGGAGCCAGTGCCGGGTTCTTGCTGATGTACCAGAGGTCTATATGTGCGTACACAACTACTCGAACCCCTCTTTTTAGCAACGATTTCGCTCTCTCAGGGCACCAAAAGATCCAACCAGAGGCACAAGCTAACTTTCCCCAGTGCGATTCTACGGCTGGACAGAAAACCAACGAGAAGTTGACATGGACATGCGAGAAATGGTTACCAAAGTTAAGGCCGGCGAGCCCCTCTATGGCACATCAAGCCTCACTCCATATATGCAAGGAGTCGCAAGCAGAAACTCAAGATATACGGGAATTTTCTTGCACGTCATTCCTTGGTTCAACTTTGTCAACCATGATCAACATGGTGTTGACACAGCAAAGTACTATCAACAAGCGGAGAAGGAGTTGGCTGCCGAGGGTAAGTGAGGAGTTGGCAAGATTGGAAGAATTGAAATCGAGGGCTGTACATATTGGGAATTAGTGTGATTTGTATGGATTGGCGTACTCTGGATTAGGCCCTTTACCTAGAGCTCATCCGATACCAGAATTTTCTAGGTGAGAGGTGTGGTACGTGGGAAGCTCAGATGCTTAGAGGCTCAATGGTCTGCACTCCAATAATTCTGTACCTCAATTTGACGCCCCGAAATATGGAACTTCGTTCGCTTCTTCCCTATGTACCCCATGTTGAACTCGGAAGCTGCAGGTGGAAGAGCAATCCGTTGTCCCACAAGGCGATTGTCAGGTCGTTCCTTCCCTTGATCACGTCCCCTATTCAACCAAAGGAAACGGGAGCCGAAAGGCTGATGTTGAGGTTCAGGTTCTGGTTGTCCCTTCCCACAAAGGTTGGCCCCGAACTACGCTAGTACCACAATCAGAGTGGGAGGAAAGGTTCATACACTTGTCTAGGAGGAGTATAAATCCCCTTCCCTCCGTCTTTTCCTCCCTCCATTCTATGAAGACACTTTCTCGTAGTCAATAATGCAAAGCTACCCTGAACATGCACACCCACCTCTTGAAGTTTCATACAGACTCTACCTACGCATGAAAGAACATGATCCAAGCCTATGGCACTGACGAACTAATCTTTTGCTTATATCTTTCAAGCCATAAAGGATTACTTGTGGCGCTCTCCATCAGCAGGAAAGCAAATACACGACCCGACTGAAAGCCAAGGGTATCACATCCACAACAATATTACTTGGATATCATGAATGTACCGCTCCACCACAAGCCTCAACGAGTAGCCAAGCTACGAAGCCTTCTATATCGGATGATTCCGAGTTTTGGTATACCCACTCTAATCGTTTAACTAACTAACTCTAACACAGACCGCGTAATGGAAAATTCAAACGCCTGAAATGGACTCTATAAAATATCTTCCCTTTGACTCAATATGCGATCATACTTCAACCTGGACAAAACAAGGCACCCCAACGGGTCCTTGGTGTGGTTTGAGGCCTGATAGGAAGTACCATCCGCTGCCCCACCTTTCTGCTCAAATTGTATGATCCAGCTAGAGACCTGAAATACTCTCACAAGCTCATGTCTTATCTAAACGCTCGTGTCAAAATCCGAATGTTGGTGTCAAAAATCGACAGCAAATTCCCAAGCACAAGAAGAACGTTCGGATGATTGTTAGTAATAGCAGCGTAGGATTAGTGAACCTGGTTCCCTCGCCTTTGACTACGATGTAGATTTGGGTTGCTGGTTGATATTTAGTCAAACTGCCCTCAGCTATCCTGAAACCTGACCTGAGAGCAGATTAATGACCTTCAGTCTCTCAATCTCGAAGTCTCTTCCTGCAGTGGTGGAGGGGTGTACTTATATACTCGTTAGTAGAGATAGATACTTGTCGTGAGAGTGTTCTCGTGACTTTATATGTATATAGCGTGTTAAACTCAAGTAGTTGAGTAGAGTAGTAGCACCTAATCTACTGAATTCGCTACTTTTCGAGTAGTACTTCGTCGTAACATCTACTACTCTAACCTCAGTAACGCTTCTCAAAGTAAGTCGAGTCTTAAGTTCTTTCTTTAATACGCTAATAAATGTATGGAACAATATCTTCCCTATAAGTTACTTCAAAACCCACCAGATCTGCCAATGCTCCCTAAGATATTGCGTGTATAGAAATGAGTAAGTCTACGGATAGAAGACTACGGCCGTATACTAGTTTTGTTTCTAGTTCTCGCTAATTCTACGCTTATAGATTATTAAGAGGACTTTTTGATGCAAATGGAAGGAGTAGAGAAATGGTACGTAGCATTGAGTTCTTAACCCAAAAGCTGACGTCTTATGATGTAACATGTAATTCATTACTCTAGTAATTTGTAGGAAATGTTTTTGTTCAGAGGTTTATTACATGAATACTGAGTATTTCTTTATCTGAACTTCTTCTTTTCGATAATATTATATAAAAGATTTTATATGAATTAGCTGAATCAACGAAATAAGCAGCTATAGTACTTGTAATGATTATTAAATTGAGTTAGGTCTATTATCAGCAAGTACCTTTTCGGAGTCACGCATTTTCTTAAGTCTGAATACAAACTAAATAATTGGGTATTAAGAGCGATGTCCCTTTTACTCTATTAATCGAGAACTGGGAAGTAATTTCTCCACCCCCAAAATCTTCTAGCCAACGCGTTACATCTCAAATGAGAAAAGCTCTGGGATGACTCCAAAGCCCCTAATCAGACCACACCCAATACAATTCTCATACCCCACCACTTCCCTCCAACGGCTCAACCTCCAACTTCAGCACCCTATCCGCCTTCCTCCTCGGCTCAGGTGCCCTCCCATTCTCCTGGACATAAAACCGTCTTAGCATAATAATAGCCTCTTCTCTCAGCCATCCACCACTAACTTCGTAGTCTCCTTTTCTCCTATGAGCCATTGGCTCTCCTTGATTGCTTGTCGTTTGGACCGTTTCATTCGATTCGCTCCCGCTCACCTTCCCATTTCCAAGATGCACATCAAGAACACCACCCGTACCTCCGAACTTCTCGTTACTCGCTCCGAATAAGACGCGTTTGATGCCGAATTGGCGGAGGAGAGAGGCGCACATGATGCAGGGTTCCACCGTTACGTAGAGGGTGCTTTCATTTAGTATCCTTGGGGGAAATGGGTATAAACTCTTTCTCTCTTCCTCATTCTCGGTTACAAAGGGCGGGCTTTTTGAAGAGGGATTTGTCAGAGATGAAGCATTTGAGGATTCAGGTAAAGGTGATAGGATCTCATTAATCGCAATGAACTCCGCATGCATAGTCCCATTCCTCGTTCGGTTCGTGGCATTCATACCGCGTCCGATGATTCCGTGGCTGGGATGGACTATTACGCATCCGACGGGTGTTTCTGAGGTGTGGAGGGCGAGCTCGGCCTGTTTCTTGTATAAGTTGTGATGCTTATATCTTGGTTGTGTCAAGTGAGATGGATTTTTGAAGGAGAGGAGGAAAGTGAGAGAACGCAGCAAGGAAAAGGGGTGAGACCATCGATAAGGCTTCTCTCATGTAATTGAGATGTATTGCGTTCTCCTCCTCTGATATCGTTTCTTGGTTCGTCATTTTAGGCGAGGGACGGGGTGTTTGGTAGGAGAGTAGTCGCTTAAGATGAGTCTTCAAACTTGATAGGCGCAGATGGATGGTGAAGTTTGATGGTTAGATTTGTGAGGTTTTGGGCGCAGATAAGATATTAATCTGCAGTCATTCGACGCCTCGAGAGTTTGAATTCGACTACTGGTTAAAAAAAACGGTGTGTTGTTCGAAAACATGGAAGTTGGAGAGTGAGAGCGAGTTTGAACATGAAGTAAAGTGGGTCCGAGGAAAATCCGAGTGAGTCACGTGGAATTCATGACTTTTAGGATGCTGAAAATTTTAAAACTTATAGTTTATTTTTATGCACTTACCTCTGTTGCTCCAGAAACTGAATTATTGAGAGCTGATCCGTATACTGAAATAATTTGTTCAAAGAAAGCCAAGCATTCTATGAATAGAAATGAAATCAGAAGTGAAAATGTGAGTAGTGGAAAAGGTATCGTCATTTTGACTTCCAAGTCCCCAACATCCGATAGATAACATACGCCCATAAATAAGAAGTATCATACAAGAATTTTGTGCCATTAAAATTACCCATTAGATCCGCATTACCAGCGCAAAGCCCTGCAAACAATTTTCATCTCATCTCATTTCATGTCTTCGCCAACTACTTCGAGACCGCCACGCCAGGTAACTCAACAGCATACTCTCGTGACCTCGCACTAGCAGGCATTTCCGTACTATCCAACTGCTGTGGGATATTCGTCGAGCCAGCATCTACCATCTCATGGACATTATTATGATGAGGTGATGGGTGACCACCCCATGTATGACCCCCAGTAGGCGAAGGATGACCAGACATTATTGAGATTTGCGGAGAGTGAGCTGGTTGATTTGGAGACGGTTGGGGAGAGCCGTAGGGTGGTGGGCCAACGGTGTGGGCATCTCCCTCTCGTGCTGGTCGTATTGGTGAGAAGTTTTTGTCGTGGTCTGGTCTTGGGGTGCCTTGGGAGGCTGTGTAATATCCTTCTGTTGCTTGTTAGTTGGAACATGGGAATATAGGCGAAGAGAAACGTACCCGTCTCGGGCCCTCGGATGCCGTCTGTTGGTGTTAGTTTTCGCATTCCAGGCGACTCAGGGTCCTTTCCCATTGCTGCGGCCGCTGCGGAATCTCTCTTCGCGTTTTTGTCCTTCTTTCTTCGGTTTCTAAGGATTAGGAATCCGCATATTATAAGAGCTACAAGAACCACGCCAACGGTCACGACACCAGCGATTATTGCAGTGTTATGGTTTCCATCTGAGGAGGTAACATTAGGCTGTACAGGAGCAGCAGTACCGGTTGATGTCGAGGATGCAGTTGTAGATTGTAAAGTTGAGGTTGTTCCAGGAATAACTTTGAACTGTGCTGGTTCAAGATCTCCTGCTGGACACCCATTCTGCTGACATGGGTTTGTTTTACAGCAGCCCTGGAAAGACGGAGAAATTCCTGTACATGTATACCATAACGAAGTTGATGGACATTGTACGTTCGGTTCGTTCGTGGCTACTATGCCAGCTGTTGGAATGCCGGCCGCTCGTAGGTCTGTTGCAGGACATCCGTTTTGTTGACACGGATTTGAGACGCAGCATCCTTGGAAACTTGGGACAATTGCTGTGCATTCATACCTGTGCTTTTGTTAAAATGCTACCGATAGAAACGATCCAGTGGAAAACTAACCAGAGGCCGCCCGACGGGCAAGTTCCCTTGTCGGTTGGTTTTGCCATTTTGTATTTAAGTAAGGACACTGGTAGAGGGATATTGGTAGTATGAGGTCTGGATCCACAGTGTAGGTCGTTGAATTGAATCGCTTCGCGACGGAAGAAGAAAGGCGAATCAGTGTATCTTCAAACAATGAAAAGCTGTTCACCCGTGACTTGCACTCGTATGTTCTTCTGCGTAGCTTATACTCCGAGCTTATCCAACGTCACTGTTTCTACAACAATGGATCTGTAGCTGGTAGAGCGAGAGGAAGGAAGTTGATAAGCCTGTAAGTAAAACTTTACAAAGAAACAGGTCGCAGCGATGGTGATATCCCAAATCAATCCCAGGTCTAACTAAGTAGGGCTTGCTAGTGAAATGATATCATGTCAGATTTGCATGCATGTGCTCCTACTCTAGCTAACCAAGATGATGAGAGGTAACGCGAGGAGGAGGCGAGGAGTAGTTTTGTTGGTAAGGTAAGATGAGGTTAGTGGAGTTTTTCTTTGATTGCTCAAGTCTCAGCCACCACCAATACCGAGAATCGATACGATTTTCATTATGAGGAAAAGTAGAACAAAGAAAAGGCTCCTTTCATGATGAAAATATCCTTGAATATGTGGAAATTTAGCAGGCTCATATTTTCCCTTTTTTTGCTTTTGGATCGAGAAGGCAGGATCGCGGGGTACAGGAACTCTCCAAAAGTAACAACAACACCTGTTTGATAGATTACACAGGAAGGCTTGCTCGCTTCGTAGGGCTGTGGTGAGCCGTGTGATGTACGACTTGCTTAGCTAGGAAGCCCAACAAGACTGACGGTGACTTTAGAGGCACAAACTGTAAATATCACACCACGAACGCCGCATGTGAAGTAGACTGTAAGATCTTAGGCATACCATTTTCCAAGCTTGCCAGCGCAGAAGGCAGTTTTCCATCTATTTGGGGTTCCACAGCCCAGTAGCAGTTGGGCGGGACGTGCACTTCCGAAAAGCCTCCACAAGCAAATGCAGCTAAGAAGAGGATTTCGCGACTTCATCGTGAAATTGCGGTGAAAGTGGCAATGCAAACCAAAAGTTCCTTCGTAGCGTAAACTTTGAATCCTAAAGTGGGATGTAGAATGATCCAGCCAGCGGGAAAACTTCTCCTTCGTCTGTGGAGTTAAGCTTACTTTCAGAAGGAAGGGAAGGAACTTTCACTGTCAATCTGTACTCGAGTACACTCGTTCCGAGAGACCGCTTCCCGGCAGACGAAGGAACCAACAGCATGATTCCCCTCGTGGGGAAACATCCAACGACGTTGAATGATCGCTGGAAGCGAAGCTGACTATCTCGATATCAACGCTGCCATTGGATAATCCGTACAGCATGTAGACGAGCTTATGTGGTTGAGGCTCAAAACTTTGAATTTGAGATTGGGCTCGGTGTTTTGTGGCTGAGGATGATGACTGGGGTAAAAATAGAACATTTTCCCACTAGCTACGACTGATATGAGATGATTATATAAAGCCATCACGGTCCCTTTTTTGGAAACTCATTCGCTTTTCATTCCCTCCTTCCGTTTTTTCCATTTGAATTCTCCTTCTCACTCCTACAACTTTGGCAACTGACCTCGGGAACCCGGAAGTTTTAAATGTCGAGGAAGGTCATGTGATGTTATCAAGTTCCGTTTTCGGATGGACTCCTCCAGGGCTCCCTGAATTGAAATGGAGACTGGGCCTTCTTAACGATGTCGATTTTGACAGACTCCTCTCAAGGAATGTGGCCATTATCATCCTACGCGTTAGCTAAGAACAATTACCGTCTAATCCGTAGCCGGTGTAGCAAGATGGATAAAAAGCCTACACCGTGCTCGTCTGTTTTCTCTTTGGTCTATTGAAAGATTACGAGGGATTTGAACTTGATTTCAGTTTCCAGGATACAGTACCTGGAGGTGGAACCTTATAGCAGAAGTAAACACGTGACTAACCTCCTTTGGATTCATACATCTACAATCAAACAAATTTTGACTGATGTACAGTTCTGTTTATATCCCTCTGAAGTTACAGAATTTGTCGGCATAATATCTTTTGAACCCAGGAAGCCATTCGTGAAGTCTCTGAATACACGTGAGTAACACTTCAGTAAGTCAATATAGAGATTCCGCCTTAACTTTGAGCTATTTACCTACAGTATGTCCTGCAAATAAAGCTTACCATTATACTCTAAATAAACTCTGCTTGCAGTGATGAGGCTAAGAGACCGAAGCGACGAACTCAGTCAAGTGAACTCAACAGCATCTCAAGTTCAAACGAACTACACTTCAACACACCACCCACCACTCCAGATTCTTACTCGACCTCAAACTCGAAACATTCCGTAAAAATCATCAATTTCCCCACAAACACCTAACCCCAGATCCCCCCTCGCATCGCGCAATCCCCTCCCAAAAAAGATCAAGAGCACGAGTACACCTCCGATCAAACCCCCATCTTCTCCCCTCGCATCCGCAAATCGCCAACGCGTCCAAGCTCCCCTCCCGAAACAACCCATTCATCCATCCCATTGAAACACCTCTCCTTCCCGCATGACATTCCAGAACCCCACTAGCACGATCCCAAGAACCAAACAAACACAAAAAAAAAGTAAACCGAAGGGCTCGCAAAAAGTCAACTAAGGACGGATAGCTAGCGGTTTAGCCTTTAGTGTTGCTCTTTTAGCTTTTAACCTTTTAAGTTTGGCTTTCTTAGCGTTTGAGAATTGGAACTTTGACTTGGAGTCTTGGGTAGATTATGGTTTAGCGAGTCGCGAATCGTGATGCTTTGAGCCTTTTTTGGTGGGGGAGTGGTACCTCTTCGGTACTTGGAATATGGGATCGCGAGCCGGTGAGGTGCGAGAGATTGGATTTTTGGGGATGAGGCGGAGATACTCGTAGAGCTCCATGGCGCTTCGTATTTCGTACAATGGTGATGTGGATTGGTTTGTAGAAGAGACATGTCGGTGGGATTTTGGAGGCCAATTTTTAGTATGGTTACTAAGCTGGTAACTTCATGTCCAGTAGAGAAGAAGAAAACTGGTAGGAAATGGGGTTGAGTCGGAAATCAACGAGTAATATGAGATGTCAATACCCATACAATAACAGACAAGTTCATTCAAAACTGCGTTCATCAGTACTCAGCATCTCGGTTCTTTCAAGCGCGGGTTTGGAACCTAGGTCTTGGCCTTGAGCGCAAGAATGGCAGACGCTATCTTCTAACATTAGCATACCTCTGCAGAATTCATAGATGAAAATTACTAGAGGTTTCAACTCGTTTTCTATAACTTACAAGAGGAATAACGAACTATGCAAAATGACGACTGCTCCATCCTTGGGAAGAAGACGGTTCCTCCAGATCCAAGAGTGAGCTACAAAGTACTCCACTCAATATAATCATCGGAATAGAATGATCATCATTACTTCAAATCTCAGAACCAAGCTGTAAGATCCAGCTGGTGTTGGTATCTGCATCATATCCCACTGGGATTTGATTCCAGATGTTCAACTACGAACATATTGTGATGCTAGCACTATGACGATATTGTTCGTTGGTTTAACAGATGTTCCCAACACTAAGCCCCAGCCACCGAGATATCGCATAGAAATCCAACGTAACGACTTATCATGATATGTGTCTACTAGGTGCAAAAGCCAGCTTGCATATATCATTACACCTAGACGGCGAAACCAAATACAACTTTGTCTGGAAAACATGAGCAAATATACAAACATGAAGTAATCATGTTGTATGTCAATGACAGCACTCACAGCCATCATCACCAACTCTTAGATCGCCCATCGCCCATCGCCCCAATAAGGCAAGATTAGACCTCTCAGCTCGGCTATGCCACGTTCTGCTACTACGCAAGCGCCTCGCCCTTCAAGACGAAGGTTCAACGGCTCGTAGTTTAAAAAACACACTACAGGAACGTTGGCATTAGCGTTGGTGTTTCTTTTAGCCTCACTTCTTAGCTTATGATAGCCCGAGTGTTATTCTGACTACAGAAATCCATCAACATCCGCCCGACTTCCAAACACCAACACCAAAAAAAAAAGAACCAACAAATACAGTCACGACCAACATCTTATACCCATCATGGAAGTGCAATACCGTCATAGCCACAAACTAAAGCACCCCGCAATCTCACACAAGATTGTGTCCAAAAATACATTGCAAACCAATGATAAAGCCCATACATACATACGTAATGTACATACATACATACATACAGACGCTACCCGACCCCAAGCCTATCTAAGCCACAGTAGAGCTGTACCACGAATAGACATCCCATCCCATCCCATCGCGTCGTCTTACATGCATACATACATGCATCGTAACGAACGGAAGGATTCGACACGGCGTGGTATACACATGGCAAACCCATTTCATTAGATCCTATTAGAACACTAAAATTTGAGATTTGAGATTTGAGATTTAAGGCTGATTGGCGGCCTAAGAGGGAGGTATTTAGACCCCAAGGATTCCAGGGGAGTCGGGTTTGGAAATTTACATAGGGATTTTGGGGATTTTGGGGATTTTGGATAGGTAGATAGGTAGGTAGGTTCTGGGAGGAGATGATGAATGAGATGAGGTAAGAAGATACGATGTTACTAGGTACTTGTGAGTAGGTAGGCAGTAGTGAGATGGAGTCGGGTAGGATATGTGAGTGAGTGGCAGATATGAAATCTCCAATTCCGGCATGGAGAATCGACCTACGGAGGATACAGTACCTTAATAAGATTGGAAGGAGTCTGTCTGTCTGGTGGTCTACCATCTTCGAGATTGTGCCTTCCATCTCCATCTCCAATTCCAGCCTCATTTTCATTTAATTTTCACAATTAGCATAATAAGTAAGTACTGTACAGCAATAATGAAGGCTCTTCGACTTTTCAACCCCCCGCCATCACATTTACTTACGGAGGTAGGTACTCTACAATCGCCAATCCCACCACGCACTTACACAAATCCCTTACCTCATCACCTCATCACCTCACCTCACCATCCCATCTCCCTCCATCTCCACCTCTCCACCTCCACCTCCACCTCTTCCGGGCTCCAAGTCCAAGACTCCCACGCCACGCCCGGCACCTCCTATCTACCGTACCGTACCGAGCCAGGCCCTCGCCCTCGCTCGCTCACTCCTATCACTTATCGCGCGCGTCGTAGGCACACACACCACACTTCCCCGGGTATCCTCTTCTCGCTCTCCACTTGCGTCCCTCCACTTCCTCCCTCCACTTCCTCACCTGCTTCAAGCTTGGGGGTATAATACAGTACCAAGATCCCAACACGTTTCGAGACTACAAGAACCCTGAAAAAGCCTCTCTTCTCCACTCCCATCACTTCCACCGACTCTTTCCAAGCCTAGAAATCCTTCACATTACACAAGAGAATCGGGACCGTAATTCATAGGGATGAAACCAGACCCCCCTCCTCCCTCCTCCCTCGATTACGGTAAGTAGAAGGACTGAGTAAAGGGGTTTCTACTCCGAGTCTCCGTAAGTATTGCGCCATCTTGATTCTTGTGGGCTGGCTGGAAGAGGAAGGTGGATCGAAGCTTTGGGTTTCTGGGAAGGGATATGGGATGCAAGGGCACCTCGTGGCGAATTCTGGAGTGGAGAGGAGGAGTGGGGATTGGATTGGATTGGATTGAAGGGTGGTGATTGATTGTTCCGGCTTTTGAATTTACTTTTTACTTTTACCTTTTTACGGAGTTTTTACCTTTTACGAAGGAGAAGTAGAAGGACAAGATTACGGAAGGGAATGGATTACGGATTATGGATATGATGGTTTTATGATTCGATTCTGGGATTATAGTATAGATTCGCTGGAACAATTTACAGTACGGTACGGGGAGGTTGAGTAGAGAGGAGAGAGGAGGGTTATGGAAGATAGGTGCGTGGGTAGGTAAGTAAGTAGGAATTGTAGAATCCTCGGAGGTACTGGTACCATATTCCGTACAAAGTTATAATTTTTTTTCGATTGTGCGAATGACTTTACGTTCCATACGAAGCGATCTACAAAATAGGCTATTCACATCTACACCCCAAACTTCCCCATCCAGACAAGGCAGACGACACGGGCAGGCAGGCGTCGAAATGCGGGGAAATGCAAAGTAGAAGAAAAATATATATTAATTAATCAACCACTCCTCTCGACCTTCCGATCGGGTCCTCGATCCGATTTCATCACGAGGGGGAGAATGATCTAGGAAGTAAGTTCCGAAACGGCTAGAATGGAAAATGGAAAATGGAAAATTTGGTAAAGTGTACAGTAGAGCCAATATACGGATATGTGAGCTTCTCGAAGCGGAAGATTTATTAGGTGTGATTATTCGATATCCAATCCCCTCTACCTAATTTTCCGGAATTGGAAATGGAAAGGGATGGGGGCGGTTGCCTTCTCGTGTAAGTAATTAGTGGATGAGGAAAGGGATAAGGCAAATTCTCTCGTTTTTCCAATACATCATACGAAGCGGTCCATGACGGATTGATAGCCGTGATGCGTCGTAGAATGCCTTATGCCTTGCTTTGCTTCAAGGATGGGAATTTCATGATGTTGATCCATTTGTTGGGTTGGTTGGATGGCGAAGTCGATTTTTCCATCCATGATACGGTGATTGTATGTTTTGGGTGGGTAGGTGTACGAGTACCGGAGGTATTTTCTAACAAGATCACCCAGTCATGAAACTTACGAGTAGTCATCTAGATTGGGTGATTGGTTGAGGAATAGGATTTCCCTCATTTCTCGTGCGCTAATCTTAGGTGAGGAATGTACCGCAGTACGAGATTTGGATGCGTGGATGAGGCGTGCCATGTACGGATTTGGTGAAAGGGGGCGATGTGTACGAGAAGAGAGGGAGGGCTGAGGGTTTGCATTGCTGGCTGAGTAAGGGTGAGATATGCATCTTTTTTGTGGGACTTGTTTGGGAAGGAAATGCTAGTTTGAATAATGTCAACGACTCAAAGAAACAAATAAAGCTTTCGGGAAACAAAATCAGGTGTTTCTTCAGATCATGAGGCGCCAATATTGAATCGCGAAGGTTCTTGATGGTGTTTTGATGGCGGGGAAAGGTCAAAAGGGGAGCAGGCACCACGGGTACCGCTCCGTACGGGAGCTTGCGTAGATTTCTCCCCAGCATGCCCATCTCGTCCCGGCGCTCGGATGGCGATTCGGACCCCTGATCGGCAGGAGTTGTGGGCTTCTAGAAAGCTAAAGACCCCCTTCCCCTCGACTGGTGTGACAGAAATATTGCGCAACGCAGCGGGTGTGAAACTCCAAGGGGTCTTGACTTTTGGATCTCTGGGAGGAAGAACGCTGTCGGATGTTGGGGGAGGGCGGCGAGTGAGCCTGGATGGCTGGCAGACCCGCGTGCCCTTCAATGCAAAGTTGTTGACTGGCAAACCTTGGGGGCACTTGCCTTCCGCAATGGGTGGAATTTGAGTGCTTCGATCGGATTCCACTACGGTGTTCCATCAGATATCAGATATCCACTATTGTCGTACCTCGTCCCAGGTGGATGAATCAAAGCAAGTTACGGTGCGAGTCTATTCGTGAATGGATGGGATTAATGTGGCACCAGAGGCAGCCGAGTATGGAGCGTAGCCGCGTAGGTACTGTACCGTTGAGGCGTTGAGGGCATACGCGGAGTCTACGGAGGAGTATTCTACTGCGAGTCTGCGTGTACTGGTAGTCTACGTGCCGCCACGTAAGGAGGTGGATTAGTACCAGTTGGCAAGTGGGAGCCATGAATAGATACACTGGGCGGGCAGAGCAAGACACTTCTTCCACGGAACACTCGCCTCGCAAAGGCTTCAATACGGAAGCTACGCAGGTGCAAGTGCAGGCTACTGTACTGTAGGCTAAGCTACGCTACGCTACCGCAAGGGGCCGTTGAAAGTAGCGAGCCGGGCCTGGCTAAGATAGTACAGCTACAGTACAGCTACAGTACAGCTACAGTACAGCTACAGTACTCGTGGAGTCGTAGCCAGTACCGAGTAAGAAACAAGAAGATGGTCAAGGAAACGGCCCAAGAAAAAGGTTCCTAAATCTGATGCTACGCCTGCATAAACATTGAACAGGAACATTGGCTGAAAACTAGCCGCATAAAAACGGTGCACAATTAGGGGGAACTAGCGTGGTCGAGGAACTCTGTCACTCTAGCGTAGTCAGATCGGCCATAAGCGGCTAGCTCCACCCTGGCCCACCCCTGCGCCCACCCCTGCCAGTCGCTCCTTCCTTCAGCTCACGCCTAAATTTAAAACACAGTGTCCTGAACATAAAGACCACCTGTTCCTCCCTCCAAGTCGCTGCTCTCCATCCACCAAATCATCAAATCCGCCATAGCATCGTCGGATCGTCCACACGCCAAACGCTCTCCTCGACCCTTGACCGGTCACTCTCTCCCCACCAGGCACATCTTTGGTTGCCTGCTCCTTCCTCCCGCAAGTGTTGACTCATCTTGCACCTGTCCTTGTTGCACCAAGAGAACACCGTGTCCTCGCCATGCATTGACAGTCAACTACATGTACTGAGGGCAGATATCGACATTCCACCTATACTGCATAGTTCCTCAACACTCAGATACACCTCACACCCACCATCAATCTACCCCACAATGTCCACCACTCCACATATCAAATTCGAGCATTCGCCAGCCGATAGCCTCGCCGACAGCTTTGACTCCACACCGGGCACATCATATCCATCACTCTTCGAGAACAACTCGATGGACCCGATAGATATCATGACGCCGGCCATGACCCCTCGGTCATTTGAGGACGACAGCATGTTTGGCGGTTCCATCCGGGGCGACAGTGTTCTAGGTGACACCCCCGCTCCGGAGAAGAAACCAGTAAAGAAGAGGAAGTCTTGGGGCCAACAACTACCGGAGCCCAAGACCAATCTTCCACCAAGGTAAATAGGCAATGCACTTCACCTTCCCAAACATCCAGCTGATCCAATCGACAGAAAACGAGCGAAGACTGAGGACGAGAAAGAGCAACGTCGAGTCGAGCGAGTTCTCCGAAATCGCCGGGCCGCACAATCCTCAAGAGAACGCAAACGACAAGAAGTCGAGGCCCTCGAAGCGGAAAAGCGAGCCATTGAGCGACGTAACCAAGACCTCGAGATGCGTCTCGCACACGCCGAGGCACAAAATATCAGACTTCAACAAGAGTTGGAGCAAATTACCGGCAAACAAATCACCGCCTTCCAATCCCCAGTCTCGTCGCCAGCCCAAGAGCTCCGACAAGCACCATCACCAGTTACATTTTCACAAGAGCTGTTTGGATCCAGAGATTCCACCAAGAACACATCCATCAGCACCCAAGCACTCTCCAAGGTCTCTCCTCAAACAGTGAATCCCGCCTCCATCTCCCCCGAGATCCGACCTGTTAGCGAGTCCGCCAACGCCAGTTCTTCCGATATGACACAACATCCTGCCGCGATGTTGTGCGACCTGCAGTGTCAGTCGGAAGAACAACGGCCCTGGATGAACTCAACAACAGCAACGAATTCCGCAATCTATCAAATCTGGATAGCCACCACACTACTCAGCCTGATTTCGGGGGCTACTTCGACGCTCCTGAACCCACTGAATCAGATCGTCAATTCCTTGAACACGGGATCCTCCCTGTCGCCGACAACTTCAATCTTAACTTTGATCATTTGGTTGGTCACAACGACGGCGCCTTTGACGACTTCAACCTCGACGACTTCCTCAACCACGATGACCAGCCTGCGCCCGAGACTCAGTCTTCGGATTCGCTTGTTGAGACGACTGCTAGCCTGCAGCCCACATTTGGCGCGTCCTTTAATGGATGCGACGATGTCGGCAATGCGGTCAGCGTCTGAACAGCAGCTATCCAACGCCTGTCTCTTGGATGTAGATGCGAGTGATCGTGATCAACGGAACTCACCGAGTGTTTATTCGTTAATGACGTTACTTTGGACCATTCATGTGATCGAGAGGGAACGAACGCAGAAGACAACCAAGCTGGACGCAGCGACGGAAGTCAGACAGGCGTGTGATAAGCTGGGGGAACTGTTCAGTACGCAAGAGATAGAGACCCGATTTTCTTTACCTTCTTCTACTACTTCTACTACTACCATTACATCTGGGGAGCTTTATGGGGATAAAGCTAAAGGGGAAAAGTCCTTTGAAGGATGGCGTACAGGCGTTTAAGATCATGACTTTATGAATTGATCCTTCTCGATAATCCACGTTTTAGCGGGTGGGAAGAGATTAATGGATGTCCTTGTACACCATATGTAACATTTGTGCCAATACAAAATCACATTTAAAATATTTAATTCTGTTTCTTCATCTGCTTGTGATGTTTCAATGTGAATTCGTCCCTCGTATTTGTGTGATGTTGGGTCCTGGATGATTACGGGTATCTGACAGTGCTCACCTAGGTTACCCTAGGTGGGGCGAAGTTTATAGGGTTGGGAGTCTGGGAGAGCTCGATCTGGGGGCGCTGCTGGACGTCAAGCTCGATAGTTCATTTATTTGACTTTCAGTTTTTTTATTGATATGTTGAGCTGTTACTGTACCAAACTTTGAGGTACTGTAGAGTGGGGGCGAGCGGGGCGGGGTATTGTAAGTTATGGATTTCCGATAGAGTATGTGAACCAGCTTGACCCCGGAAGTTTTGGTGCTGACGATGTTTGTATGTATTGTACTGTAACCCAAATTTAGTATACGGAACAGGTTCACATGTTTATTTTAATGCTAGTTCTTGTTCTGGAGAAAGTTCAAGTGGACGTGAAAGTGCATGTAAAGTAATGTAATGTAATGTATGTTGTGATATATATCGAGACCTTGGAGGACGGAAAAGGCAGGTATGTATACCGAGTGCGTTCACCGCGCGATGATAGTTGGGGTAGAGTTGGTACAGTCCGGGAGGGGGGCACGAGAAGAAGTGCCGACCGAGGGTGTAATTTTAAAGGTTGGTTGGTTGGTTGTACTCGTACTATAGAGTTACATACTGTACTGTACTGTACTGTACTGTACATAGAAGTAGGACGAGATAGGAAAGTTGCAAACTCTAATGCGTAGAACCATCTCATCCTCCACCACGTCCCATTCTATTCACATTTACATTTACATATCTCATCCTTATTTTCCTACCATATTATCTCATCCCATCTCATCCAGCTTCACCTCATCCCATCGCAAAAATGCTAAACATCACACTCCCTCCCCTTCCCCCTTTCCTCGATATCAAAAACCTCTACCCCTCTCCCCTTCCCCCCTCCCACCCCGCCCCAGCCCCCTCACCCTACTTCCTCCCTCTTACCCAGGTAGCATTCATGTCTACTACCTTTCTCACCCGCCAGCAACGAATTCGCTATGCGGCCCCGGTTTTGTTATTGTGGATCAGTCGGGTTCGACGGTATAATACGGGGGATCTGAGGGACTTTTTGAGAATGAGTTTTGTGTGTGGGGTTTTGGGGAAGTTTGTGGATTTTGGGTTGTTGGCCAAGGAGGGGAGTGAGTGGAAGGTTGGGAGGGGGAGGGGGGTTTGGAGGGGGGAGGGGATAGAGAGTGAGAAGGGTGAGAAGGAGAAGGAGGGGAAGAATGGGGATGATTTGGTGGTGAGAGAGAAGAGGGGCTTTTGGGGGGGTGTGAAGGAGAGTTGTGAGATTTATTTATTTACTTCTAGGGGCATTGGGTGGAATTGGGAGGTTGGTGGGATACCAGAATGTCCAATTCAAAGTCGAGGGTTTGTTTTTCTCCTCCCCCCCTCTTTCTCATTCCGTCTCACCCTCGCTAACCAAAATCCTACTGGTAGAGTCTTCCTTTTCCGAACCGCCCTCCGTATCCTCGGGACATATCTAGCATGGGACCTCTGTCGCTTCTCCTTAAGCTTATTTTCGTATATCAGGACCGAGCCTAGAGGCCTCTTCTTCGCCCTCCCCCTCTGGCAACAAATCACCCTCACCTGGCTGCACCAACTCGAAGCCTTCACCTTCATCAACACGCCCTACCAACTCGGCGCCTTCCTCACGGTCCTCGTTTACTACCAGACACCCGAAGACTGGCCGCCGCTCTTCGGGTCGCTACGCGATGGCTACCTCGTCTCGAAAGCTTGGGGACGAGTCTGGCATCAGTTGCTTCGACGGCAGTTTTCGATGTTTACCCCGCATGTGCAGGGGTTTGCGAAGAGGCTGGGATTGGAAGGGAGGGGGTGGAGGAGAGTGGTTAGTTTGGCGTGTAGTTTTGCGATGAGTGGGTTGTATCATTGGAGTGGGGTTGTGAATCGGCCGTGGACGGGACGGAGTATGGGGATGTTGGGGTATTTTTTGATGCAGGTTCCGGTTATTAGGATGGAGGATTTGGTTGTGGAGTGGGGAGTGAGGAGGGGGATTAGGGGGGGTCGTGAGTTCTTTTTCTTTCTTTCTTTCTTTCTTTCTTTTCTTCTTTTTCTTCTTTCAGTCTGCTATTATCATTATTCGTGATGAGAAGAGGGAAAATGGATTCATTAGTGAGATGGAAGCTAACTTCCCATCTTCCCAGCATGGTTGAGAACCCTAGGGTATATCTGGACAGTTAGCTGGATCAGTTTCAGCATGCGGTACGCGGCGGCGTGGCAGTATGAGAGTGGTGCTTTGAGTGAGAACCAGCCGTTTTGGGGGTTTAGTGTTGTGGGGTGGGTGGTTAAGTCTTTCTTTCCTTCTTTTCGTTGAGGAGGGGTGGATGTGAGTGCATGGCTGTGTCTGTATGCTTCATGAGGTGGTTTGTGGTATGAGAGTTTATGATGGATGGTTGAGGAGTTTTTTATGTTCTAAGACTCGGCTACAGTATTTGTCAGGCGAATATATCTGAAAAGGCTTGTTGGGTGTTTGAGATGAAGGTCCTGGGAAAGTTCTTGAGAGGAAATGAGGCGAGTAATGAGTTTGATATTATGTTCTTGACAATTATAGATCTTTTTTTTTTTTGATGATGTCCTCTTCCTCTTCTGTAGATACATCACCTTCCCACCGTCTCCATCTTCGAAATCACTCTTCGCCATCATTGCATCAAGACTCTTTACTCTAGATATCCTGTTTTTCATCTCACATCTAAACTTCCCTCCGGTACTAGAAAAGATCAGAGAGGGAAGAGGAAGTGAAGCATGTATGACCAGGGTATTACAAACCTTTTGATATAGGTGGTCAACTTTATTCTTTCGTCTTATCTTATCTCGTCTTGTCTTGTCTGTTCTGGCTGAAAGAAGGGACCGAGGATTGTGTATAGGGTCTTTTAGATGTTGATTTTTGGGGAAGAGTGGGTTGGTTGGTTGGCTGGTTGGATATTTCTTGTACTACCTTTTGTAGAGAGGACTTCTTGGAACCTTGGTCTAGACTGTGGGGAAGAAAGTTGGCTGGGTTGAGGGTTGGAAAAATTACTTGATAACTCGAGTGCTACGCAGAGTTACTCGGAGTTAAGTTAAGTTAAGTGGAGTTAAGTAGCAGATTTGACTGCTTAAGTGGTATACTATCGATCGTAATTGAAATATAAAATAAAACAAGTTCTCTACTAAGAGCCTATTTCTATTTCGTGAGATAATGTCAGTCGTCTAGAGAAAGAACTGCTTGCTAAAAGTACTTATCACTGAAATCTAGGTCGTATAGTAGTATGTAGTATGTAGTATGTAGTATGTAGTATGTAGTATGTAGTATGTAGTATGTAGTATGTAGTATGTAGTATGTAGTATGTAGTATGTAGTATGTAGTATGTAGTATGTAGTATGTAGTATGTAGTATGTACAAAGGGCTAAATCAAAGTAGTAGAACGAGCTACTTGATGCTCGGTATAGATTACTTTGTACTACTTAAGTAGTACTTGACTTAACTTGATTACTTGGCGAGTTGAGTTAAGTAGGGTTATAACCTGCTCGCGTTGAGTCGTTACTACTACCAAACTTAACTCAACTCATCTCAAACGCTAGCTCAATTGCTGATATGTTGGGATCTTTTGGGGGGTATATGTGTATGTTTTAGTTATGGGTGGCTAATGATGGCAGTACAGTTAACAGAATACGATTATATATCATCGCTGAATTTTGTAAACTAAGTCGAGAAATGGATATTGTGCCCTAATTCCTTTGGATGTTTTGGGCAAGTAAGTTTGGGTTGTTTTACTTACTCTACTTACACTGAGCTTGCTACAAGTGGATGAAGGTAAGACTACAAATATTGTCATGCTAAAACACCCACGAATGGGATTAATTTCTAGCTACGCGTAGCTTGTAAAACCCTTACCACAAGGGACATCTCTTAAAACCCTACCACGGCTGTATATCAGAGGTTCAAAATTCGGCAGGAAAAGAAAAGGATTGACTCGCTTATATATATGGCGGTAACAGCGCGGCTCACCTTCAAATGGCCTCTCTTACTGGTTGCCTGAGTGTGTACCATAAGTTCTACCTAGGCAGACACTTTCAGCTTGAACTGTAATATCTAAGCCGTCTTTTCGAATCAAAAGAAATTCTGGTGACGAGACTCGGCCAACCTTCTATGCTGGACTCAGGTAACACAATGTACGTACAAGCATCACGCGAATATCATGAGCGTAGCCCCGCACATGATACCTCATTCCAAAACACCACCAAACATCACTCTCACATCCACACCCTCATCCAAACTTTTCATTCTCAGCCGCGATATAATTTCTCACCGTGGACCAGACCCGTCCCAATGGCACCTGCCCGAGCCGTCGTCGGGCAATATGACCCATGTGGGCAAATCCCCCCACTAGTTCTAGATCGCATTTCCACCGCCCAGTCCATTCCACCCAATCACCACATGTCTTTCCCGCAATTTTTGCTTGCATCCCTGTCACCATTACTTTCTTTTTCTTCTGCTGCCCCGCTAATCACATCTACTAGTAGGGAGCCCAGGTAGGAGATAAGATCTCTTTGCCCTCGACAACAACACCACCCTTTTTTCCGCTGTTGATTGATATCGTGAGATTTCAATGCGCCTCGTGAGAATATCATAGGCATTCCAGTAAGCGACTTGAAGTCTTTGCGCTTACTGCATACGAGGGGAGAGAAAGACTTCACTTCACGGCTTGTCGATCGGAATTGTTATCGCATCGCGGTTGCATACCGCATTTCTATGAATTTTTGATTTTCAGCTCTTCCATTTGATTGAACATTTGTTCGACGGGAATTGACACGATCGAATACCAGTTACCACGGCTTCAGAACAGGAAACTCCTCTTCTTGTATATAATTCTGACTCCGAGTCTGAGGCGCATCCAAGAGGACCAGAGGGAGACCACGATAAGATAGCGAAGACGATGGCACAAACGGGGGAGACATACAAGGGCGTGGACGAGTTGCTAGGTAACAATGGAGGAAATAATACTGTGGAAATAAGGGCCGAAAGAAGTGAGGACGATGTCAATCCAGAGCTTTTGGCGAGTGGAATGGAGAGTTTGGAGAGGAAGAATACGCATTGGTATTCGTATTTGAAGACGAGGGAATTCTGGATTGTGTTGCTTATTGGGTGGGTCGACCTCACACTGCTGTGGAAACTCTTGGTTGGACAAATATGCTAACGTTTGAATAGGCAAATTCTTGCTCTTTGCATCACTGGTACCAATACCTTTTCTTCCCTCCTCGTCAATAAAGGCACATCGATTCCTGCTTTCCAAACCCTATTCAACTATATACTCCTCACGATTATCTACGCCACCTACACACTCTTCAAATATGGACCCAAGAAATACTTTAAGCTTTTCTTGGTCGATGGCTGGAAATATGCGATCCTGAGTTTCTTGGATGTAGAAGGAAACTATTTTACCGTCCTGGCATACCGTTATGTTCGTCTTCTCTTTCCAAAGGTCATGATTTAGCCAACTAACAAAAAAATAGACCAATCTTCTCTCCGCTCAATTGATCAACTTCTGGTCCATTGTCTGTGTAGTCATTATCTCTTTTTTACTCCTAAAAGTCCGCTACAAGCCTTTCCAGATAATCGGGATATTGGTTTGTTGCGGAGGAATGGGACTTCTCATCGGTTCCGATGCCAAAACAGGTGGTACCGGTAGTGCAACACCCACAATGGTAAAGGGAGACCTATTTGCTGTCGTAGGCGCAACATTTTACGGAATCACCAACGTCTTTGAAGAATGGTTTGTCTCGAAACGACCAGCATACGAAGTTCTAGGAATGCTTGGTCTCTTCGGTATCATCATCAATGGTGTCACTGCTGCCATTTTCGATCGATCGTCTTTCCAAAATGCTACTTGGGATGGTGAGGTAGGAAGTTATGTCGTTGGATATACACTCATCCTCTGCCTTTTCTACTCCTTGGCTCCTGTCATGTTCCGCATGTCTTCTGCTGCTTTCTTCAACATCTCGCTCCTTACCGGAAACTTCTGGGGTGTCATCATTGGAATCAAGGTTTTCGGACTGACGATTTACTATCTTTACCCGATTGCGTTTGTGATGATTATCCTGGGATTGGTATGCTACTTCCTGGCCGGTAGTGTATTGGGTGATAGTAGGAAGCCTTGGCTGGGTGCTAACCAGGAGGCTGGAGTTGTTGGATTGGGAACGGCGAAGGCGAAGGCTGTCAGAGAAGCGAGAAGTAAAGGGCTTGTTGGGACGGGGGTTGCGGTTCATGTCTGAATGGTTTAATGAAGGTTTTGATGAAAATGAGGATTTCAATGGGGAATGAGATAGTTAATGAGATTTAGAATAGGAGAGCAGTCACGTCAACAATGTATAATGGTATTCTATCTCTAAGTTCCCCTGCATACACCCTGAGAACATATTGTGCTAGAATTACTCAACGGTCATCTTGATTATTCCGTGTGAGTGGACGTACTGGTTATTATTCTACTTATTTCTGTTAACAAAACCAATCTTCGAGGCTTGCTACTACAACACGCCTGTTTTTCCCAGCCACAGCCTCTTATAGTATTCAACGAATAAACCAAGCTGAAGAGATATGTAGACTCAAGCGTGGCATGCAACAACCAATCCCAAACCTGATCTAGATCTAGATCTATTACCTGCTTATAAACTTTCTTTCTGTCTAGCACAAAGCCTCCACCAGTAAGTAATGAGTTCCAGATGGAACCTAAATTACAACTTCCCCAACCATCGCACCTAATGTAGGTATCTGAGTAAACTCGCGACAACCAGGATTCAAGAGTCCTCTAACCACTCTTACTGGGTGATCGGTGGAGGGTACATGAAAACACTGCCTGGTCGAATCAAATATCTGGGAGAAACTCCGTCTTCACATCCCAGATTCGTATGTAAAAGACTAGTGAAACTTTTGCTTTCGCTGTGAGGAGAATATTCTGATGAACGGCTCTTGATGTTATGAATTTGTGATGGGGAACGGGAGTGAGAAGGTTCGTGCGAGAAGTCGATGGGGAGATATGGGAAATACGTTCAAGAGGAATACTATGATGGAGAGGAGATGTGGATGTGGATGAACTGTTGAAAGAGAACTTCTAAATTGACTACAGATAGGAGGAGTGCAAATAATCCTAGCTTATATATAATATAATAGAAAACTCCACTCTAACTACTTCTTAGTATGATATGATTTATACCACGGCTCGATATTTACATTACTAAGAAGATCTTGAAATTATGCGAGAGCTTCAACGGGCGAGGATATCATCCAGCCTTCGCAAATTGAATGTGCTTTAACTTCTTTCGATCCTCGAGGGAGGTTTGAATTAGAGAAATAATATATTTCGGCAATGGTCTCGAAGTTAGATCATTAACCTCCGACTCCCTTTCCACATCCAAAGCACGAAGCTGCCAAGACCACCTGTTTATCAAATAGCCAATCCATATCTCACAATACTCGACCGTTCATTTATTGTAAAGAGCAACAACATCGACGTAAACATGTCAAAAACGATAAAACCCACCACACCTCTATCCGAAACCAATAAACCGGCCAGACAGTCATAAAGAAAAATTCAACATCTACAATTTCCCCATTTGTAACACCAGACTACCCTCGCAACCGCGCGCAGCCTCCAGGAATGAATCAACGGAAAGTACACTGTGCACAAGAAGCTACTATACCCCGAAAACACCCCTTCGATAATGAACAACTCCATTCCAAGCTCGAGTACCAGCATGAACGAGCTTCATCTCTCGGACCCCTGAGTAGCCTCCTTCGTTTCAAGATCGTCTCTGCATCCTCGACCAGAAGTGAGAAGATTTAGAAGCGAAGATAGTTTCTTTGATCATATTCGGTCTGGATACGTACTTGACGAATACTTCGCTTTGACTAATCTCCATTCCTGCCAAGGCAAAGAGAAGACGAAAGGTTGGTGAGCCATCGATGGGAATTATCTAAACTAATCTTGTGTATAGGAGAAGAAGATATCTGGAATGAGAGAGGGAAAGGATAGACGTCTCGGATCCAGGAACCGTCTCGGAAACTTCTCGAGGGTATTTCTACTCCCCCTCCTCGATACTCTACGGGAGATGTTGCAAATCACTGGATGATATGGAGAGCTAGACGCTAGACTGCAGACTCTGCGGAACGACGAATACACACCTCCTCGTAGCGGGCATCACGAAGATCACATGTATGTATCCTCATTCCTCAAGGAAGCTGCCGTATCACCACATAGCAAAGATCACTATGTATTTGAGGATACGCCGCTTCACGCACGAGTGCACACAGGAATCCGTGTCCTAGAAGACTTCATGGAGAACTGGCGAGGGATCCTAGATACAACATAGATAGCCGCCCAAACCAATACTTCGAAGAACTTCCTCATGTGTTTCAACTCAATAACCTCACAGCATTCCTCCATGATCACGAGGTGATCAAGATCTAGAATCAACATTCTTAAGCGAGAGTATATATCCAGAGGCCTGCGGAGCAAGTCTCTCCTCCCGAGTCCCTACGCGATCATCAAGGCCGTACTCGTACAATCCCCTACCCTCTCATGAAAATTTTAAGTATACCCGAAGATTTCTTCTCTGATCGACTACTTGGTCGCACACCTCTGGACCCTCTTCTCACACATAGGAGCCGTTGCAACTTGCCACGCATTTGACAAGTGAAAAACCACACTACAGAAGATCATCGAAAGCTGGGATTTCTTTACTACTACTACTATCTCTCATATCAATGGGTAATTTCAGAACTACACGGTCTACATCTCGGATGGAACATGGCCACGAATCTCTCTTTCATATACCTCCTCATCAAGCACTACTCCACCAATCCACCCTCTCCACCCACCCACCTACCCACTTATCTACATCCTCCTCCTCATCCTCTCCAGGGCGCAAAACTCGATCCCTCAGATTTGAACGAATAGATGGCGTCCGAAGTTCCAAAGGTCCGAAAGGAAGAAGGAACTCAATCCCGCTATTCAGACGTTCGCCCACCCCCAAAGAACCCCAATGCCCCAAAAGATTTCAATTCTCTAAAAAGGATTGTGGAGAATCGCCGGGTGGCGGGAGGAGTTCATAGGTCGATGATGTTGTTGAGTGAGAAGGAGGGAGATTTAATGGTGGGGCGAAGTTGATGAGGTGAGGGAGGTTTTGTTCGATGCTAGTTTGAGGGTTTGGTAGTGAGGAGGGGGAGGGGAGGTTTGTACTAGTTTGTCACGTTTGGACGGGGGCGTAAGAAGGGGTGTTTAAGATTGGAGGGGAGGTTGGGTTGGGAATATAGTCAGGTGTTGTACGTATGACTAGATGTATCATTCTTTTCATACACCATTTCCATTGCGCAGCACAAAAATTTCCTGCCGTGTAAAAATAGTTGAAATCTCGACGCCAACAAATGCCCCCACCAAAACGCCCTCATCATGTTACTCATTCATTCATCATACAAGGCGTGGTGACCAAAACACGCAAGTGTGATGGTCACTTAGCCCAGGAAACGTTTCAGGCTCCCCCCAATGTGCTCCAAGTCCAGCAGAAAACTGTCGTGTCCAAACAAACTGGCATCTTCGCCCAACTCGACATGTGTAACCTTTTGATTTCCCCCTCTTTTCAGAGTCTCGGCAATCTCTCGTTGCTGCCAGGCTGGGAAGAGAATATCACTCCCAACACCTATTACCAATGCGGGATGGTCTCTCAAACCTTTCAGGCCGAGAACCAAATCTGTTGGAGGACCAGCGGAAGCTGATACAGGAGAGCTGAAGTCCTTTGGCACTTCGGATTCTGGTTGTTCTTGGTAGGGAGAATCTGGGAGGGTGAGACTGCAAGATGCGTCTTGTTGATCTTGCTCTGAACTTCGAGTTGCATATCCTGCACGACGAGTAGCAGCCGCAGACTGAGCTTCCGCGCCGAGATCAAAAAGATCCATCGCTTTACTGACGTACAGTAAACTATTTGCATCATACTCCAAGCAGAATTTCTCTCCCGCATGATCCAAATATGTTTCAATCAGAAAATCGGGGCAAAGAGCAGGCTGCTTACTTGGATCTGCACGCCTTCTTCCAAATCTTTGCTCCCATTCTGGACCCGATCGATATGTAACGGTCGCAATTTCTCGAGCGAGTTTCATGCCAGCGTGTGGTGGAACACTGTCATAATAGAATCCTCGATTCCACTTTGGATCCATCATCAAAACTTGTCTTTGTGTATGTCGCATTGCAATACTGTATGGATGGCTTCTCGCACATCCGGAAATGGTAGCAATTCGACCGACTCTTTCTGGGAAAAGTACACCTGCTGCTAATGATTGCATTCCTCCCATACTCGAACCAACACTTGCATATAACTTCTCAACTCCAAGGCCATCCAGAAGCCTAAACTGTGCCCGCACCATATCTTCCATCGTTAGAATTGGAAATCTTGTTGCGTATCTCTGCCCATCTGCCGGGTCGATACTCCTTGGTCCTGTTGATCCATAGCATCCCCCGATCACATTTGTACATATTATATGATACTTATTCGTATCTAAACACCCTCCTGGCCCAATGAACTTTTCCCACCAACCCGGCTTGGGGTTACTTTCCGTTGAGTGAGCATGCGAAGAGGCAGAAAGTCCAGTATGTAACAGAATGACATTTGATTTGTCTGCGTTCATCTCTCCCCAAGTTTCATATGCAATGTCGAATTCCGGAAGCACTCCTCCCCAATCCAGCAGCAACGAGTCGTTACAATGGTAAATCTCCGTGACGCCACTTGTGTATGAAGGTTCAGGGCCACTGGATAACGATCGGGCCTCGAGAGTAGCGGATTTCGACTCAAGGGCATCTAGGCAAGGAAATGCCATTGCAGGATTCGAAGCTTCTGCCAAACCGGCAGATGCATTTTTTCGAGGTTGCTGAGAAGAGAATGATCTTGCGGCATGTTGCGGGTTTGTTGCTTGAGAGAATTGGCGTATGCGTGTGTGAGGGAGAGCTAGAGATGTTTGTCTGGTCCAAGGATGAGGATGCCGCAAAGCAGCCGATTTCGAAGGCCGTAGGTGGGTAGCAAGCCTGGCACATGCGACAACACTTTTATTAGAGTTCATGACGAATGATCACAGCATATGCAATCAAATCAACCTCAAATTTAGGAAATAAGTCAGACAATTCAAGGGAATAAAGATGCGCTTATGGAATTCATGGTGTTTTGTCAGCCACCATACAATTTGGGAATGGCCTACTCGAGTTGAGTATGGCCTCCAGATGGCGTGATTGCCGAAATGGTTCCGACGGAGTCTCATCTCAGCCTTGTCTGTGGAAGGAAAGGAGAAGCGATATTTGGTAGCCTTATATGACGTAGGTCAGAGCTTGGCATATCGCCACCTGCGGTAGAACAATCATCCAGTGGGGTCGAGTGAAAGCATCTATATCCCTACTCTACACCTACTACAATCAAAACTGCAACGCAACATACAGATTATTAGACTGAACTCTATTCCCTGCCACATCTACCTATCTACTGAGTACAGCTTTCTGGAAAGAGCAAGAATAATCTTTCCACTTCTCAAACAAGAAAAACAACCATCACGGGAATCTTAGACACTGCCAAGGTCTCCACAAAAGACAGCACTGCTGCACTGCTGGTGACAGCGTCCTACCACAACGAGCAGATTGTACAACAGCTTACTCGAGTACCACAAATACCTCATAACCTGATTAGCATGTTCTCCGGAATCTTTTCTGCGGCCTCAAATGTGATATGGGGTCGCACAACTGAAGGTGAAGCCATATCACCACAACCCCAAAACCAGACTGCATCTAGACCACCAAGGAGGCGTGGACGGTACCAATACCTCTTCAACCCACCTCTAAACGCGGAAAATGCAGAAGAATCATCTGAAGATTCATCCACAGATGATACCGAATTCCCTCCAACAGTAGAGGATGTTCTCGACGTCAAGCAGATATTTGTTAAGCGTGGTATTCCACTGGAACTTATAGACAGTATCATTGACTTTGCAGAATATTGGCCGCATACTTCAAGTTTCATACGCTCATATTCAGATAAAGATATCATTATCCGGGGACAGAGTGGGCATGAGGATCAGCTTCTGGTTTGTCGTCCTCCCTGGATTTGGGGAAATTGCTAATCTTCAAACAGCTGAGAACTCCTCCAGTTGGATTTATTCCCCTCCAACCTTGGGAAAGTAATGTCACCCCATCCAAAAAGACAATCACAGATGTTGGACCTGAATTAGAGGGTACTGGGAAATTCCGCTGGAGCTTACCTACTGTCCCTCAATTATCTGTCCCCGAAGGCTTAAAAGATGATGCTGCGACCCAAAAAGTCCTGAAACACTGGGAAAGCAGCTCATCTGCACGGGGAATGCCTTGCCGAAAAGTTGTATTTACAATTAAGAGTTGTGATCAAGGATGGGGTGGAACTTCCGCAGATCGAGGCACTTACAAAGGATCTTGGACTTGGTTTGATGTTGGCTTGGAAAGAATGATTGCATACAGAGATGGTAAGCATATAGATTCTACAATGATTCAATACTTGCTCACTGTCCTAGGTATAACAGAGAACGATGAAGAAGACCCAATCAGTTCATCCAACTCCGACTTCCCCATCGTATGCTCTACCGTCCACGTTCTTCCCGCAGATAACATCGAAACCACCACAACCCCACAAGGCGTAGAAGTCAAGGAATTGAAACACGAGTTAAGCCCGCAGCCCATGTGTCTGCAAAAGAATCGCACTGCCACGAGAGATATCACGACCCATGTCATTACCTGGTCCCCCCATGATAACATTGATCCCGAATCATCCGAAGCAGCTGAACTCGAGGGTCAAGGTCGTGGTAAGGCGAGTATGAATGGGGAGTTTATGCGGAATTTGAAGATTGGTGATTCGATCACTGTTTGGGGTAAGGCTCGATTTGGGGGCTGGTCCAATTTTGTGAAGGAGGTTAAGGTTGATGTTTATTGGGCTGTTTAGAGCTTTTGTAGTATACTACATTTGGTAGTGATGCCTGAAATTGATGCGATTATGAGTATGTTTTTTGCTTTTCTTCTTTTATGTATGTATTTGATGTGACGGAGGTATGCTTTGATACTGGAGTCCTTGGCACCTGATGTGTTTTCTGATTTCTTACTTTCATACTCATCCCCAGTGTGGAAATCATACTGATGAACTTCAAACGCAGGTGCATCATTTCAATATAACTACGTCCTTATATCATTTCCACCCTTCACACTTTACTTTCCTGTTCTTATAATACTCTGTATCCTATCACCCTATTCATATAAGTCCCTCCAGCATCCAGTAGTGTGCCTTATAAATCCCTCTTTCAATCCTACAACCAACACCAGTATCTTACCCCTCTTGAAATACGACATCTCCAATCAAATACCATACCACCTCTGCAATAAACACTCTAAATCTCCTTCCGCATGGAGATCAGACCCCGCTTTTTTCTGACGAATTATGTTGAGGAAGTAATTTGAGAAGCATGCAGGAATGATGCGTGGAAGATTGGTAATCATGGCATGTTATGTTGTGTAATACCCTCCTTATGTGGGGTTAGTTGTGCTGATGTTTTGGAGCTTGAGCTTGAGATTGTGATTGAGATTGTGCTTGTGGTGGATTGATGTTATTGTGAATTTGTGAGGTAGTGGGTGTTTTGCTTTTAGAAATTGTAGTTCTTGATGGGTATGATGGTTGAATGAATGAGTGGTTGATTGGTGGCTAGGGGAAGATATGGAAGTCTTAGAGGGAGAGGACTTGAATGCTGTGGTAGCTTGTGTTGTATTTACCGAATCATTGATACTAATATACATCAGTTGATTCTGATCCATGGAAGGGAGGTGCATAAGAAGTATAGTGTTCTCCTTAGTGCCAAGCGAGGAGTTCTTACTTACTTAGTACCTAACTTATATACTAAAGATCTTCTCAAGGTATGGTAATACTTCAACTTTTAGGAGATGTAGTGGCTATTGTATATCATTAGGTATGATTTGATTAAGTCTGCAGACTCTCTATTCTACCCCACATCTTGGAATCTGGTGAGAGATTGGTTGGTTGTTCCTGGTTTTCTATGAGGAGGTTTATTTTTATACATGACGACACAACTTTGGATTTTGTTACGTGTAGTACTGTGGAACTTGTCTGTTACTTATCAAGTTATTCATTCACTTTCCTACCCACCCATTACACTCCAACGCAACGCAAACTTTCACACCATCCACACCCCACCACCCCACCATCCTATCATCCCATCATCCCATACTCTCTCCTCCAACCACCCCCCCAAACCACACAAACCACACAAACCAGCTTCCACCTTCCCTTCACCCAACCTACCAACACCCCAAACCAAACCAAACCATGCCCCAAAAATCCCTCCTCCTCATCGGTTCCGGTCCCCTAATTGGCGTCGAAGTAGCAAAAATCTTCGCCCAAAACAAGTTCTCTCGTATCGCCCTACTGTCACGGTCTCTCTCTCATTTACAGAGAGAGAGGGAGACGATCCTCTCCTCTCTCCAGGACTCTACGACTCAACACTTTACTAACACTCAACACCCAACTCAAGCCCAACACTCAACTCAAGCCCAACCTTCAACTGAAGCCCAACCTCCACCCAAGATCCAGCTCTCGCCAGAGATCCAGCCTCCACCTTCGCCCAAGCCTCAGACGTCGCCCGAAATCAAACTCTGGACCGCAGACACAACGAACCCCACCAGCGTGGTGGAAGCAGTGCGGGAGGTAGGCTCATGGCTGGGTGGAAAACTAGATGTCTTTGTGTATAACGCTGCGAGGGTACATCGGTCTTCATTGTTGGAATGGGAGGGGGATGAGGTGATTATTGGGGATTTTAAGGTGGGTTTGTTTATTTTGATTTCTCTTTTCTTTTTTTCTATTCCCTTCTATCTCATCTAATATTCAAAACATTGATTGATATCCAAGATGCAAACTAACACACACCCAGACAACAACACTAACCCCCCACCACCTCCTCCCCATTCTCCTCCCCCTCCTCCTCTCCACCACCAAACCAAGCATCTTCATAACCACCTCCCGCCTCTCCCTCACCCCCTCCCCAAACTTCGTCACCCTCTCCATCCTCAAAGCCGCGCAACGCTCCCTAATCCTAAGTCTGCAACACGAGTTCGGCTCCAAGATCCACATCGCACTCGTTTACATCAACGGTATAGTAGGACGGGAGGGGGAGGAGGGAATGGGTGATGGATTTGGAGGACGATTGCTTGATCCAAAGGAGATTGCCGGGGTGTTTTGGGGGTTGTATACTGATGAAAAGTACCATTGGAGGGGGGAGGTGGATTTTGGGGAGTGGAAAAGTTAGGGTTGTGGATTGGAGATGGTGTTTTGGTGGATCTTGGAGGTCTCTTGATAGTTCTTATTTGTATCTCTACCTCCTCTATCTAATACTATTGTGAAGTTCTACAACCTACTCACCTCCTAAACCCAATCATCTCTTCATACTGTAATTTCTCTCCACAGAGGCAATTACTCATGTCCAACCAGTCTTGCTATCTACCCATCTCAACCCCTTCCTATCTTCCCATATCCCTCTCTCTTGAATCGTTGACCCCATGAGCTCTCACAGCGCTATCTATACTAATCCACCCCTTCCTCTCAACACTTTTCCATCTCCATCCTTGATATCCCTCCGCTCCCTAATTGCAAACCTCGTATAATAATCCATCCTAACCCCACAGTCCACACAAATCATTCTCACAACGTAACCTTAAGCAGCTCAATCACTTCAAAGAAATCATACTGTATGCACATCATAATTTAAAGAAAGGAAGAAAAATCATAAATCCAATCTAACCGCAAACTAAAGAATGTAATCAAGCGAGCCTGGCTACACCACCATCCAAGTTCCCCTACAAAGAAATAAGGTAGTGGTGTGAAGAAAGCTGTGAGATTAAATCGGAGAGAACTGTCAATCGGAAAACCGTTTCATAAGTAATTGTGTGAAAATATCTGCTTGCTTGCTGAGCTACCTAGCTATGTGAAAACTCATCCTCCGCCATTTGATCCATTTCAATCACCCCTTTTATGTGCTCTGCATGTCCTTCACTGGCACTGAAATTAACAACCATAAACCCAATTGCGCAAGCCAAGCAATATGAATAACCTCCCAAATCTGTGAACTCTGAATCGTCTTGAGATCAAACCAAGGAAAAACAAAGGAAAAGAAAGGAAAACATCTGAGAAGATCTATCTTCCACGTCCCCAAATCATAGAAAGATTGTTGAAAAGAATTGTGAAATCCCAGAGGAAGCCAATTTGCAAGTGAATTGAAAAGCAAATTCAACACTGAGATCCCTAGATCAAAAGTATGCTAGATCCGCAACAGGAGAGTGCGATCAGCCTCTGAAAAGAAAACCCCCCCACTTCTCCATATAATCGTCGTGTGGTTGATGATGCTTGCTGAGGAAAATAATGGACCAACGAAAAACCCAAATCGTTAATCTGCCCCAACCTGAATTATTCATAAACTCTCCATAAACTCATTGACGAGAGCAATTGCAGTTTCTTTGCTGATCTCGCCAGCAGTGACTCTTGCCTTAATCTTGTCAAGACAGTGCTTAATGTAAGCCTTTGAGTCTTGCGCCTCCTCAGGTTCTGGAACTACTTCATTGCCATCGTAGTCAAAGCGTTCATGTCCTTCAGGCATCAGAGCTGCCTTTGCAGCAGTCTCCCTCAGCTCATTTGTCTTGGCCCTAGCTTCTTTCTTTGGAAGTCCTTTGAGAACTTTGGGATCATACTCAATGGTATCAATCTTGATATGACGGCATGTCATCGCATATCTCAAGCGTCCATGGGACTCCACTTTGTGCTCGTAATGGACTTGAACATCTGAACCGTCCATCACCATAATGTCGCCATGTTGTAGAATGATCCTAAGAATATCGCCCTTATGGCTTTTGCCACTGCTTTTGCAACCAGGGATTTTGGATTTATTCTTGGGTCGAAAGGACATCGTCGCTGAAGCTCCAAAAGATAAACTGGCGACAGTGGGCCCCAGGGTCGACTCCCCGTCATCATGGTAGCCCATGCGACAGGTCTCAAAGTATCCAACATTGAGGACTTCATTGAATTCTTTGAGTTGACTTGGAGAGGATTTATGGTCTTCAACGTTGCCCTCCTTCTTGAACAGCTCTTCACACATCCACTGAACTCTTTTGAGAGCCTTGAGAGTAGTGGGAGGAGCCTCTGAAAAGGGTTTTGAAGTACCCTGAAGGACTCCAAACTTGTATGGAGCACCCTATGTTTTGGTTAGTATACCAGTTTTACTTGTGCAATTTTAGATAACTTACGTAGTTCGCGCTGTAATGTCTGGTAACAACCTCAATATCCTTTCCAGCGTTTCTCACAGGATTTCTCTTTAGCCCAAAGTCCTCAATTTGCATCTCCTCAAACATTTGATTTGGGCCGTCTGCAGCCTTATTGATGTTTCCATTAGACTTGATGTGATACACACGACCGTAACCACCACCTTCAATTGGAAATGGCAGCTCATAAGCGTAGTAAATGTAATTCGGACCTAAGGTCATCGGTTTGGATTTGATGACTTGATCATCAACGTGGTATCTGAGGTTTGCGGGATCTCCAATGGTTGTGTCTGAAATTGCCAGTGCTGCTGGGATCACTGGTTGGTTGAGTCGATAGGTGAAGTCGCATCGTGGATTTTCGCAAGCCCATTCTGCCCACTCCAAGCGTCTACTGCAGCAACGACACTTTGGGCATACAATGCCTTTCAAATAAGCTTTCTCAGTTCCCCAGCTGCTGGATTGAATAAGGTCCTCTGATTTCGGCAATGGAGGCACGACAGGACCAGGATCTTCCCCAGTGAAAGGCGTGCGTTTTTCCAAAAAGTCAGAAGCGTAGGTCAATGTTCCGTCGCCATTATAGTTGGGATGCTTGAAAAAACGTTTGCAGGATGGGTTCAAACAGAGCCATCCAATGCTGAAGATAGCCTCGTAAGTTTGGCCACACCCTTTCTCGCCTAACACATCTGTGCAAGTCTGAGAGGAAGAGATTGTAGTATATGGCTTTGGCTTGTAGTCATTTCCCTCTGGCATATACCATGGTTGTTGTTCAAGGTTGACTCTTTCAAGTCTCACGCACCAGGTCTTGAATTTGTTTCTCAGCTCAGTCCAAACATTGGTAATTTGATACCAGCCCAGGACATTGAATGCGTATGGGAGTTTACATGGACTGATCTTGTTACACTGGCCTAAAAGGTTGTTAATAAAATTGAATGGGGAAGAATTCAAAGATAGCTTACCAGCTATGACAATAACAGCTGTATTGCTCTCCATGGACGCCATCCAACATTTGGCAAAATTGTCATCAGGCTTTTGGTCGCTGTTCTGGATCATCTTGTCACCAACCTTTGACCTACCGCCACCGCTAAGTACAGTTAGAAAACATCACCATCAAAATAACGAGAAGATCTTACCATGTAGTGATGATAACGTCTTCATCAAAATAATCTCTGTCACCAACCATGGTATTCACAAGCAGGCCACAGGCTTTACCTGCGGTACGGTATGTTCCACCTTGTAGAGCTTGGAAAGCTTTGTAGGTATCACAAAGTGCTTGTCGCACATGGGCCCAAGCTTCTGGCTGTCCAACGGGAGCAGGCTTGGAAAGGTATTCCCTTGATAGAAGATACGCTTTAACGACTTTGCCAAGATTGGTATCGTCAATTTCGTCAATTTCCTCATCTTGCTCTTCTGCCTGAATCGCCTCTTGTTGTTTCACTTCTTTGAAGTCCTCATAGTCCATCGGTTTGTTATCCACAGCCACCACAACATCATCAACCTTCTTGGTAAAATATTGTTTCAGAGTTGCATTCTGTGGACTTGGAGCTTCCGCAGCCTTTCGTTTGCTTGCTGACTTTTTTGCAGATGATGCTGGTCCCTTTTTCTGGGGTGCTGACTTTCTAGGGGCTGCCTGTTCCTGAGAGCTGTTAGCTGATATGTGTATTTTCAAAATGATTTTGGGGGGTATCAATTTCATGTCATCGTAGTTTGAGAACTTACAACGGGCTCAGATGATACCTCAAAGGAGGAATCTGTAGACTTTTCAACGGGCGCAGATGTTGGTGAGGTCGGAGGTTCAGTGTAATCCACTTGTGCAGTCCCAGATCTTCTCTTCCTAGGAGTCGTATCAGGGACGGGTGATTCTTCCGTTGCTGGCTGACCGATAAACTCAAGCTCGTTGAGCTTTTGCTTTTTTACTGGGGGGTTGTTTGGATCCATTTCGCCAGTGACACCCAAAACAGCGTGCTCAACTGTTTACCCTAGAGAAACTTGTCAGACGAAAGTTCCGCCATAATGAGATTATGAGATGCAAAAGAGTAATGATGGTCAATGTAAGCGTACCTTGTCTCAAATAACGCAGTATCAAAAAGATTTTTGAATTGTTAGGGAGTTGTCTCTCAAAACGTGGAGATGGTCAAATTGAAAGTTGGCTGGAAGAGTGGGTCCTTCAAACTTGGGCAAGCGAAGCCGACTTGGCCACCTGCTCTAGAAGAACACCGATTGAAGGTGAACTACCACAAATCAACAGCTTCAGCCTTTGAGATCGCAGCAGGCAATTGTATAATTTGACAATTGTTTGATGATGATCAAGAAGGTTGAAGGTGAAGATGAGTTTGTGATTGTGGACTTTGAACAGAAAGGTAGACTTACAACGTGTTTAGTTTTGTCACGCAGAGGGTGTAACACTGAAAAAAACCCAAGGTAGAGACCAGAGCTGTATAAGTTCAAGGCTGCGATAGTGATTTTTTTCTGAACGCCTGTCGGTCTCTTGTGATGAGACTATCTGAGTAGTATTGATGTTTTCAATTGACTACGTGTTGACAGAGGCTGCGCTCCAAGAAGGTTGCAGGTTGCGGGAGGAATGAGAGAAGACAGACAGGAGGTAGAAGGGAAGAGGTGGTTGTCGGTTTGAAAGAGGAAAGGAATCGAATGGGGGAGTCGATAGAGATTTATAGACTACTGGATGGTCTGAGCTTCTCACTCTCTCGCTACTCAGAGAGCTGTTGAAGTGGGGTTTCGTCAGTTCTGCGAATCAATTCGGTGGCTCGGACGGCACTTACCCTGGTCGACCAGCTGTTTTCGGTGCTTTTGAAGTTGAAGGTAGAGATTGGGAGGGAGTGAATCGGCTGGTTCACCCAAATCGAAACTGAAGATCGGAACTTCTCCTCAACTATACTACCCCTCAAAGAAAGCGCGAAGCTGAAGGTAGCTTTGAATACTCTTTTCAAGTTCTTATAGATAAGATTGCGTATGAAAATCAATTGGAACTGGCAGATATAATCCTTCGCTAATGTTCACCAAGGTAGGAACAACCGATTTCCAGTTTTGATAGAACAATTACTCAGCTGAGGTGGTCGGAAAGTTGGAAGTGAGCACTATAGATAAGTAGATTAATGAGGTGTCTTGGTGAATGTGAAAAAGCGTCGCTGGTATCTTGGGCGTCGGTTCCAGAATGTAGGTACTCTAGGCAGCAGGTTTGGTTGAAGGTGAGGCAGTGGACCGACAAGTCTCCAGTAAAGTTCCCAGCGCAAGGATCAATCGCTGAAGATGATTTTGCACACCCCTCAAGCGTGCTGTGCACCAAACACCAGACGACACAGTATGACAACTATTGAGACTCTCAATAGCAGTAGTGTAATGCGTATGGTGTGGAATCACATGCGGTGATATGGTCAATGTCAGAGTTCTTGCACCACCACTTCTTTTCTGTTTCTCCGTCACTGAAGATTGACTATATATAGACGTGCCCCTGGCACGATGAAATTGATGGCATTGACAGTTCAATTGAGTGCAGAAGAGATCAAGTGCCAGAAGTGCTATCCCTATCTGAGACGTGGTACTGGTGAGAAAGTGGCAGGAGCACACAGTAACGCGTCGGTTTCTTCAAGGGAAGGGACGACTACTCCATTCACAGTCAGAGTTGCCATCGCAGCATGCTCGCAGAGAAATATACCTGTGATAGAGAAGAAGAATTATACGCCAGAGTGGGAGTCCTTCCCTGTGAAGGATGTCGTGATAGTATGGGAAGAGAGAGCTGATTCCCAACTTGGAAAAGAAGGATGTCTCTCTCTTAACGACTCCGTGTACGCACTACAACGAGACGTGGAAAACAGACGGGAATGATCGATACGCGCCGTACCCAGTGGGTTGATGAGTTTGCTGTGAACACAGAGAAACTTTGGCTGCGATGATGTCCAATTCCAGTGTCGTGATGGAAGCCGACTTAGTATGAATGAAGATTACACACAAAGTCTTGGTGAACGATGGTTGAACTGAATGATGGTTGAGGTCAATGAAAGAAGGTTTTGGAGACTTTCAATCATCATTAGAAACCAAACCTGACGCGTTCAAGTCGTGTCTGACAAAAAGGGCAGGAACGACTTGGGCTCATCCGCACCTGCTTTGCCAGGCGTGCCATGGTGGTGATGGTACGCCAAGCAAATAGCCGACCACCAACGAACCCCAGCTCATCCATGAAACAATTACACGCTCTGTTCTGAGATCAAATTGAGACTTGATTTGAGTAAACCCATATTCTTCTAGAATTTCTCAAAGAGCTGTAAGTACTGGAAGCTCAGGAGGTGAAGAGAGGGTGTTGTGTGCAAACAAAGTTGAGTGACAGCCGTCAAGGACTGACCCAGCTCAGTTTGCCCAACAGCCTTTGCCCTCAAGAACCCTGCTAGGATAGCTAGGCAGAGAACTTCAGGGAGATTCAATATAGAGGACGTACGAGATGAATATATAAAACGCGTACTGCTTGTACCAGCTGTCCAGATGCTCCCCTCAACCCAGCTTCAACCACGGGACTCTGCATCACCATGCAAGTGCAGCCAGGCTCTCTTCTCTCCACAGAGGGAATTTGGCGTCTGAAAGGTGCTGGCAGAATACATGCTCCCCGTTCACCAAGTGTGTGTACACTGAGTCTGGAGATGGTCTTGCTAGCAGACTGTGCTTCTATCTGTGTCAACACATGTTGAAGTTTGAGCAAGGGACACTTACCACACACAAGAAAGAGGAACGTTGGTCTGGTACTTGGAGGATCAAAAGTGTCATGATCTGAAAGTTCTGCACTTGTGTGGAGGTTGTGTGACAAAGTCTTGTTGATCAAGATAGAAACTAGGGTTTCATGCAAGGCCCTGTGTAGGGGTCAGAATCCTATCATAACACTGCCACTAGCCCCTCCTGGCTTTGACGAAGTCGGTGAAGTTTTTGACAAAAAGAGTTATGTGGCCTCGAATGCTTTTGATAAAGGTCGTAGTCCACCTGGAGGTTGCTATTTACAGATCATACTTGGAAGTATGTGTATGCACTCCTGAGGATCTAGCGAGGAGAAATTCGTATAGATGTCTTGATAGGAACCGAAAAACGTCCGAATTTCGGATAACTCCTCAGAAGGCAAAAGTAAACACACAAAACATCTTGAAATTATATATAATTCTAGATGACTCCAAGTAGAGTTACTAGCAATTATAATCAATATTAGACGTTTTCATGGCGTTGTTGTATGATTTTGCAAAGTTGTGAGAGAAAAGCTGTCCAAATTTTGTATGAGCTACCAAGTACTTTCGCCGTTTTCCGTTTAACCGATTAACCGAACTTCCGACCGAAATGTCATTCAATGATTGACACGTGGATTGAACGTAAGGTTTAGGCTATAGTTAGGGCAAGGGCAAGGGCGAAACGAATCAAGACTGTTTTACTAACTTCTCTCCTGATTCAGCTGGTGGCATAGTAAACCTCCCTTTACATCTGTCAAGTTAGAGGTAATGCTGCCAGTGATATCTTCGGACCATGACTTCCGTCTTCACCAACTCTCAGCTTCCTCAATTCTCACTTGAACGTTTCTATAGAATTATTATTGTCGGGTTCTGATTTGACAAGGATGAGCTCTCGGAATATCATTTACTTGTTGAGACTTGAGACAAGAGAAGGAAAAAAAGGTTATTTTCACAAGATGATCAAGGGAAAAGGGCTAAGCCTAAGAAGACTATTGATGATAGCTGGGCTGCTGGAGGCTGGTTGTAACCGTTTGATGCTGTCCAACGTCAAGTCTGTGCATTGCATGACAGCGGTCCGGCCCCGGCTTGGTGACATCTGGTCCCATGATATCAATATCCGCTGGAATTTTCTCCGATACTAAAACACACAAACGGTTCGGGGTTGTTAAATCGTTCCATTGACAACCTTAACGAGTCTGACATGTTTTGAGGCAGGGGCATCCCGCCTACCACCGTGCAGAATATGGGGAAGCTGTCAGCTCACCACCATATCTGGGGAAACCGAACATGTCCCCTGCCAAGGCGTGCAGGTCTTCCTGATATCCTTCGATACGGCTCTTTCAATCAGTACGACAAGATCACGAAAATGCCATTGAACACAATTCGACTCCTCTTTTGAGTTTGTGATACTTGCTCGCACACATTGACCCCGGGTAATAACTTTTGGCACCGTTCGTGTACCCTACGCGAGTAAGTCTGTTCAGAATTCAGATGTAAATTCAGATGTAGAGCTGTAAGTACCTACGGGCAGTCCCGAAAGAAGGGATTATCCAGCCATGAAGTGGGGTTGTGGTCTGATGTCTGGTTACTTGGGTCTGTTTGGTGTTCCTATCCTATTGGTGTGGAAGTTGTGACTTACGATAGCATTTCGATCCGTGGGACGTCTAAGTTGCAAATATAAGAATGGCATCGGCCGCGTAGATATGGAGCCAGCACGTACTGTCCTGTACTTTCTTACCGGATGTCGAAGTAGTAGTCGGGGAAAGTCGTTGAATTGGAAGAAGCCGTAAACCTTTTTAAAGATAGAGTCGGTCTAGATAGAGTAGGTGGTAGTAGTACCAAGCGAGTAGATGTAAAAGTATGGGAGAACGTCATAGCTACTACCTACAGAACTGCCCTCGCCCGGGTTTTTTCCACGGGCGGTCAGCGAACACCACCCGCACAAGCGACCCCGGCTTGCACCCACCTGCACCACACGAGTCAGTTGGCCGCTGCCTCGGCTTGCCTTTCAACGGTAGTGCCCCGGATGACAAGAGATGACCAACAACAACTCGAGTACTCGTACATTGCATTGGGAAACAGATGAGCATCATGATGGCGGGTGTGAGTTCTCCGCATGGGGTATTTTAGCCATGGCACTTGTACGGGGCCTGGATCTAGGTGAATTGACAGGCATATCCTTGAGGGCTGGTTACTTACATAGATGCCTATACCCTCGGAGGTCTCTCCCTTTGTTTCCTCAAGACGTCGCCAATTCAGCAATTCACTCTCCTCAAATCTCACATCGTGGTGGACGGTTACACAAAACTCCCTAAGTCATCTCCCCCGCTCGGCCAGCAGCAACTGCTGTGTCTGGTTGCAACTCGCAGTACATCGCATTCGATTGCAAGTTGCCGTCTTGCTTCACCCTCTTGTGATCGCAATCTCGAATCGCATAACATAGTTTCTTGACCATGGTTTTCTTACCTGCGCCATGGGTGCCTCCGCTCCCACGAGGTATGTAGTTCTTTTGCCTGCTCGGTCTTGTTCGGAGGACGTTTCCGGTGCAATTGATAGTAACTCGAGAGGCTGACATTCGAATCTAGAACCACCAGATTCCATACCCGTCAGTGACTTTGTTCTCAAGGAGAGTTATGGCCGCTTGCCTTCAGCATCCTCACGGAATCCCTTCACTTGCGGACACACGGGCAAGACGTACACAACACAGGAATATGCCGACAGAACTGAGCTTCTTGCGCGAGCCCTCTCGAAAGAGATGGGATGGGCACCAAACAAGGGAACCGAATGGGACAAGGTCATCGGCATTTTCGCCTTTAATACGGTATACGCCTTTTGCGGAATTTGGAAGGATTCCAAAGCTGACGTTTCGCACCTAGATTGATACTATGGCTGCATCATATGCCGTACATCGACTATCCGGTGTGGCTTCTCCTGCCAATGCTGCATATTCTGCTTCGGAGCTGGAGTTTCAATTGAAATCTTCTGGGGCAAAGTGTCTTTTTACAGTAAGGTGGCTCAATTGCTGTTTGCGAAGTAATTCATCTGACATGATTCACACAGTGTATACCACTTTTGGAAACTGCATTGCAAGCAGCCAAAGCTTCGGGGATCCCAAACGAGCGTGTATACATTCTGGAGATGCCCAAGGAGTTTTCCGGCGACAAACAGCTTCCATTTAAGACAGTTGGACAATTGATCCTTGAAGGCGCAAGATTGCCCGAGCTTGAAGCTCTGAGATGGGAAAAAGGCCAGGGTAAACGACAAACTGCGTATTTGTGCTACTCAAGTGGTACATCAGGCTTCCCGGTATGTTTGTCGCAGATGCCAATTGTTCAATCATGCTCCACGCATGCTAAAGCACATATGAATTGCTTGACATGACTGACTCTCCAATCTACAGAAAGGCGTAATGATCAGCCACCATAACGTGATTACAAACGTGCTTCAATTTACTGCTCATGAGTCCTACTCGAGGAAACCCGAAGATACGAAAGTTGCACTTGGTCTTATGCCGTTGAGTCATATTTATGGATTGGTCGTCATTGCATCATCTGGTGCTTACAGAGGTGATGAGGTTATCATTCTGCCCAAGTTTGAGCTTGTCACTTTCTTGCAAGCTGTCCAGCGCTTCAAACTACAGGGACTCTACTTGGTAAGTTTTATTGTACAAACATTCAATCAAACATGTCTTGACTTGTAATAGGTACCTCCCATCATCATTGGATTAACAAAGAACCAACAAGTCGTCTCAAAGTTTGATTTGAGCAGTGTGGAGACCGTTTTTACGGGTGCCGCGCCGTTAGGGGCAGAAACTGCAGAAGAACTACAAAAGATCTATCCATCTTGGCGTATCATGCAAGGATACGGTTTGACGGAGACATGCACTGTAGTTTGCGCAAGTTCACAACACGATATCTGGTTTGGCTCAAGCGGTAGTCTACTGAGGGGTTTCACTGCCAAGCTCGTAGACCCGGATGGCAAAGAAATTACAGCATATGACACTCCTGGAGAGCTCGTTGTACAATCTCCTTCTGTCGTCCTTGGATACTTGAATAACGATAAGGCAAACAAGGAGACTTTCATTGCTGATACTGACGGAAAGGGAAGGTGGATGCGAACTGGTGACGAAGCTGTGATCAAGAAGAGTCCTAAAGGCAATGAGCATGTCTTCATCGTTGATCGGATCAAGGAGTTGATCAAAGTCAAGGTATGTTTCTGCCTACCTGTATAATGTTGATCATTTTTAATCGTGTTCTAGGGTCTCCAGGTAGCGCCAGCCGAATTGGAAGCCCATCTCCTTACCCATCCATCTGTGGCAGACTGCGCAGTCATACCCGTCCCAGATGACGCAGCAGGAGAAATTCCAAAAGCTTTTGTGGTCAAGTCGGTCTCAGTTAGTGGTGTGGATGACAAAAAGACAGCCCGAGATATCTGTAAGCACGTCGAGGATCATAAAGCTAGACATAAATGGTTGAAGGGTGGTGTCGAGTTCGTGGATGTTATACCCAAGAGCCCTAGCGGTAAGATATTACGGAGACTTCTGCGAGACAAGGAGAAGGAAGCTCGAAGAAAGCAAAGTGCCAAGTTGTAAATCATCTGGTCTTCCAAGGACATGTATGTACTGAAGGTCATACCGATTTACTCGAACATGCGCTTGAACTGGCAGTCTAGAAATTCAAATACTTGAAAGATTATGAAGAGTTTGTCATGCGAATTGTAAATGGCATGTGAGACCAGTAGATATTGTTGGTTGATTCCGGGTTGTCATTGTTTCGAAAAATCGTAGAAATAAATTTAGGCGGAATAGGGGCTCGGGTACAACCAAAGGGATGAACCCTGCCTGCATCCCTCGGAACCTGTCGGAACAACTCCGGACTAGGGGGGGGGGGGACTTCAACTTTTGTCATCAGAAAAAGTTCTACAGGACCCCTCGATTTCAAAGCACATAGAACTCCTCAGAACACAACCCGCCACCTGTTACTGACTTCCATACACCCATAAAACACGCGCAATCGACCCTTTTCTTCTTCCAATTTATTCCAATTCCTCAATCTCTCCAAAAACACCACAGAATATGTCGTCATCCAACCCCCACCAAGAAGAACCCCACCGCGGGGTCAACGACGAAGAAGAAACCGCAATGCTCGACCCCAACGAAGCAGCGGAAGAAATAATCGACGATGAAGGCGACGCAGCCATGGACTCGGGATCCGAGAATGGCGAAGGAGAAGGCGAAGATGAAATCATGGAGGAAATAGCACTACAGAATGATTCCTCGGCGCATTTCGATAAACACCCTGATTCTATCTTCGCTATTGCGCAACACCCTACGAAATTCAATATTATTGCTACTGGTGGGAGCGAAGGCGAGGATCTGGGTGGTATTGGGTTTGTATTTGATACTGCGGTCGTGGAGGAGAAACCTGTGTTGCCGGAGAGTTATCAGAGTGCGCCTAATGAGAGGGTTGAGAGGAAGGGGATTGAGCCTGTGGCGAGGTTGGAGGGTCATACGGATTCGATTAATGCTCTGACTTTCACGTTACCGCGTGGAGAGTTCTTGCTGAGTGGGGGATTAGATGGGAAGCTGAGGGCATATGTGGAGGGACAGGGCGATTGGAAGTTTTTGGCTGAGGCCCAGGAGGTGGAGGAGATCAATTGGCTGCATGCTTGTCCTAATGTGAAGTATGGGAATACGGTTGCTTTGGGCGCCAATGATGGGAGTGTGTGGGTTTATACTGTTTCCAAAGACCCGGCGGCTCCTTTGCAGATTGTGCAGAGTTACTTTTTGCATACGGAGAGTTGTACGGCGGGGGCTTGGTCTGGGGATGGGAAGTTGCTGGCTACTGTTAGTGAGGATGGATCCTTATATGCCTGGGATGTCTTTGGAGAAGCTTCCATGGCAGGCTTAACACAAGAAAACGGTCAGACAGTCGTAGGCCTCACAGCACTCGACCAAAGATTCGCAGTAGAAGGAGGACTCTTCAGCGTGGCCATCGCACCAGGTGGAGCCTTCCTCGTAGTAGGAGGAGCAGGAGGAGCCCTTAAGGTCGTCGGTCTTCCTCGTCTGGCAGCCGGAGCAGCAGCACCAACCACAAAAGCCAAAGGCAAAGGCGGAAAAGCAGCAGGTACATCCTCAGCTTCAGCAGGACAAGCAGGTCAAATCCTCGCTGATATCCAGGCTCAAGGTGACGGCATCGAAAGTCTCGCCTTCGCACCACCACCTCTTACACTACTAGCCGCCGGCTCCGTGGATGGCTCGATAGCTCTGTTCGACTCAGCACATCGATTCGCGGTAAGAAGGCATATCAAGGAGGCTCATGAGGAGTACTCGGTTGTCAAGGTTGAGTTTGTGAAGAGTGAGGGGACGGGCGGCTGGCTTTTGACGTCCTGTGGGATGGATGGGGTGGTGAGGAGGTGGGATACTAGAGGTGGGACGGGGATGGCGAATTCGGGGTTCGTGGGGGAGTGGAGGGGTCATCGGGGAGAGGGTGAGGGTGGTGGTGTGCTTGGGTTTGTGCAGGGTGGTGGACAGAGGGTTGTTACTGCGGGGGATGATGGGGTGAGTCTGGTTTTTGAGACGCCTATTGCGTAGAGTTATAGAATTCGGGCCTGGGTAGCTTAGCTTGGGCAATACTGGAAGACTTGGGGAAAGAAGGGGTTTGATATGCATGGATTTGGAGTTTTAGCTTTGCTTGATTGTTAGAGATTTTCTTTTCTTTTCTTCTAAATGGGATTAGATTCTTATGGAGCATTCTCATATCCCTTTGACTTTTTCTTTTCAAAAAATATGGCGGGAAATCTCTTTTTTTGTCTAGTGGTGAGGATGGATGGTAGTTGAGAGCGAAATGAAGTACCCTTTTACTGATGTTACATTTGCGAGAATGTGTTACTGGTAATGTGTGAGATTGGGTATTGATTTGTTGAGGTGTTGTTTTATGATATGTTTGTTATGTAGATTGTTTCTTGAAGGACTTGACGAGAAGACTATTATTAGGGAAGAGTGTCAATATTCTTTTCTTGGAGATGGAAGGGTTTGTTAGGTGGGTGGTGGGTGAGAATTTTGTAGAGAGGCTTGTGGATGTTGTTTTGTTGTTCTGTTTTAAAGCGGTTGTTGACGACGAGATTTGGGATGGGAAATTCTTTTTATGGTAGGGTATAGTTGAATGAATACTTACTAACTACCGTATTCAGTGTGTCTCTTATAGATAAGGATTTGGGAGTTGGGTAGTGTTGTTATGCTTTGTGTTTTGTGGGTTGTGAATGATGTGTGTTGTTTGTATGTTTGTGGATTATTTGATGTGAGTTACTGGGTTAGAGATGATCAATTCCCCATTTCTATTCAATTAGATAAAGGTCTTGGTCCTAGATCTTCATCTGACTTAGCGCTAATCATATACATACAATTACATTAGTTGAACCACAGTCTTACGACCAAAGCTCAGATCCGAACAATGTTGCCTTCTGGGATATTCTTCGTTATGATTTCTATGCAACTTCCTTTCCAGTACTGCACACATCTATTTCCCTGTTATTCTCAAGAGACGTCTATGGATTGATTCTTTACGCGAATCGCGAGTATGGGGGCCTTTACAGCCAGTACCTTTAACGCAGCGAACTAAGAGATTATTGGGTGGATAATGAGCTTATGCAGAAGGAGCTAGAAGAGAATTGGCGTTATTGGAGTCTGCAATATCTTTCTAGCTTGGAATACTCTAACACAATTATACAAAAGCTACTGTAAGAAAGCCACAGAGCTTCAATGTCGAGACACCTTTTGGAAATGTCTACTGAGATTACGGTCGGTTATTCTTGGTATATTTTAAGTGATGATTGGAGGGATTGGGATGTGGTAGAGGGGTAGTGATCGAGTGTTTTGTTCAATGTGGTGGGTATGCGATTTTATTTCTCGAGAGTACGGAAATATGATTCCATACGCAAGAATGTCGGTTTTAGGTGACCGATTATGGAGTGTCTTTTCTGTACTGTACCTTGGAGCTTGTGGGTAATGGGAGAGGAAAGATTGGAGATCTTTACTGATGGCCGGAATCCTGTCGAATAAGGAATTACGAGATCATTGGGTGGGAGAAGTCTAAGGACCTGTATTTCTATCGTGAGATGTGTTTCAGACTGGCCACCTCCATTGACGTGCTTTCTGAGAACCAGTATCCCTTCCAGACTTAAAAGGAAAGAGTAAAAAGTGCCACGCCGAAGTGGGTACAAGTGATGGATAACTAGTCGATGGGAGGCTCAAGTGATTGGAAGTATAAGCTGGCTTGCCCTACGACTCAATTTTGCTGGAAAGATGCTACAAAGTTAGACTCATCCCTTCACTTTGGCGTGCACGTTTTACCTATTCCTCCCAAGTCTGTAAAGATTGCTTCCTTTTCAATTCGTGTCGGATTTGGGATCAAACACTTGATAAAACTACAAGCATGGAAAGACCATATGGTACTACAGTCTTGAAATTGAACTGATTACTACCCGGTTTCTTATCCCAAAGTAATGAGAAAGTTCAGCCCAGGTAAAGTTCAAGGCTGGACGCGGTGGAGGCGCGGGAATTCGGTCAGGTGATTAGATGTACTGTACGAGTAAAGCTGAAAAAGAGAATTCTCGGGAAATGTACTTTTACTAATATCAAGAAATTGGAACTTATAGGTCCACTTCAAATCAGAATAAGTGCAACGTGACTTCAAGTTGTTTTGACCCAGGAAGTTGCTTGGTCACGAGGACTCCGACAATCTCCTTACCTAGGTAGACTAGGTAGATAACCTAGCTCTCGATGAGATGATGACATACCGTTCCTATTTGGATAAGTCCTCGATCAAATAAGTCAGCATCAAGAAATGCAAATCTTGATGGCATTGTTATTGGAGAGTCTAATAAAAGCGGGTCGAGCAAGCTCGGCTAAAAAGGGGAGCGAGCCTCGACATGTCAGATTCGCTATCCAAACTTTGGTAATTCAAATGGTCCCCAAGAAACTGGAATGTATCAAGAGGTTACAAAGGAAATTTCATTTCATAGGTTGAAATACGCTCTAGATAGGTTGGTGCGTTGCACGACAGTCGTACCATAAATCTACCGACAGCCTTGCGAATATAAATGAGCCAGTAGTTGTACAAAGAGGATTTGATGTTCGGATAGCGGAAGTTTAAATCCATTTCCGGTGTAGACAGTGTTACAATACGCCCTTCTCTTTGGGCGAAAGGGAAGGAAGTGAAGCCGCCCGACTGGAGGGTCGACTGGTCGAACTGGGGGTAGAATGAAAAGGAGGAGCCACCTGTTCCACCTGTTTCACGACATGAAGATTATCAGAACCTCGATAGTGACTAAAAGAAAACCAGATCTTTTGATTTCTGGGGATTTCTGAGGAGTTCTGAGGAACGGATCCCCTTCAACGAGTATTGTCGTTCCCATAGACTTTCCTGAAAACCCATCAGCGATCAATTTTGACACAAAACTTCAATCTTTGGGTAATGCTGCTCCAAAGGGTTCAAAATTTATGATTCCTTTCATATTCAATCCATGCTGATATAATGCAATGGGCAATCAGGACGAGAGCAGATGAAGGGCGCTGCTTATTGTGTGATGCCAAGTAAACCCTGTTGCCTCCAGGACAAATATCGATGGTGGAATCTACGTTCTACTTGCAGGCTTGGCTGCATTTTATGAAAGGCTGTATCAAGGCAAAACCGAGAAGAGCAACGAGATTGAGCATGTCTTCGCTGAGAACAAGGTTCATCGAAATCTGTTATGCAGTGAGACCCTCTCGCCAATGCGTAGGCGAATCGCGGAGTCGGAGCTGACATCCGCCTTTTCATGAAATGGCACTGAGAGATATCATTCGTACTCAAATTGTAAATACTGTGACTCGGTTCTCGATCTTGCTGCCCCTGTATTCCTACTGCCCCTGTTGTCTTCCACTACCTTTCCGAGTCGATCTGAGATGCGTGCCTCGCATTACTTCACATCTTATGTGTTCAGTCTTTACAACACTAAACTCAGATATCCTTTAGCAAAGACTTGAGTAAATGAGTTGCTTCACCTTAGAAAGGGACCTGAAAAGCAACTGCGACAGATCCTCTGTAGGTACTCAGTTCAGTTCGCTATTTTTGGTGCCTCAGCAGCTTGTCGTGGTTAATTTCTATCTTTGTTCAGCTCTTCGATTCCAAGTATCTTTCCTTACAATGCCTTGTCGTTCCAATAGATCAAAGTCATGAGTAAAAATTACGCTAATTCCTCCCCTTCAAGTAAATTTCACCCCTCGTCGAAGGCCGCCCCACGTTCAAGCTCAGGGCTGCGAACCAACCCCGCTCCAAATAATCACAACTACAAGCCTGCCTTTGAGGTGTGCTTGAGTTCCGCCATGTCAACTGAGACCATGATCACCTTGGTGCTAGGCATCTTACAAATTGTCATTGGCATACTTGCACTTTGGCAGAGGGGAGGCATTCTGTATCGTATCGCGGAATATGGTACGCCATCTGGCACACCCAATTTCGAATACTGGGAAAGTGTATCTTAACTGATGGAACCTTTGAAGGACAACAAACTCCAAATATAATACCTTAAAGTACGATACTCGTGCCATTCAACAGCTTGATGCAGAAGAGGAGAGGTGCATTGGTGTTGTTCTGTTTTTTTCTGTTTCGGAAACATGCCATCTGATATCACCGGAATCTAATAGTTTGTTGTTGTGCGGGGTATCCTACGGCTTTGACTTTGTTAGTGTTGATTGTCAGAGGCACTCCATCAGACGTACAAATCAATGACTGCAGAGTATGAAATCCAGGACTTGAATCCTATGTGTCTCTTTGTCCAAGAGCCCGAGTTGCTCTTTGGCTCAAGGTACAATTTGTTCTTCACAATCTCTGGTTACCACAGTCTGAAGCGCGCCTTGCCACGTGACTTGACCACAATCCCGCTTCTCAAAAGAGATATTCAAAGCTAGATCTGCCTATTTTCAGAACTTATCAGGGATTTGTAGTGCTAGCCAAATGAAGTCTCAAAACTGACAATAAGACTTCATACATCTGAGTGTGAGGGGAACCTGGAAATCTTAAACCTTAGGCAGCGTGCTCACATGCCAGCCTACGCCCTCCTGGGCAGGAAGAGGAAGAAGACCTGACTTTTCCGCTCAATGTCCATTCTCATTTCCGAGTCTTTCAATCTCTGATATTTGCCATCTCCCTCGATAATTCTCTTGCGAACCACAAAATGCCTCCCAAACGCAAGACCAGTGCGGGTGAAGACACTGGAACCAAGCCCAAGAGAGCCAAATCTGCTACGGTTGCAAAGCCTAAGCCCAAAAAGGCTGCGAAGCCAAAACCCCTTTTCGATATCAAGCTCCTCAAACGTACTCTCAAAGCCTCCTACGCCGAGTTGAAGAGATCAGTGAAAGAAAACTGGCATGATAGATATGAAGAGCACGCTAGCATGATCGTAGAAATAGTTTGCGAACTCAACGAATGGCAGGGACACATCTTCCGTGCTGCCATTGAGCCGGCCAAAAACTTGCAGGAGGCATTCGAAGCCATGGAATTCGTCGGAGATTGGATCTTGAAGATGGAGGCCAATGAGTTCAACACAAGAACCGAATGGAATGACCTTTCAATTGAGGATATGTATGTTGAAAACGCGGCAGGCGAAAATGTCTACGCTGGCTATCCAGAGCGGATCCAAACCCACATGTGGCGCGACATGGCCCTGAAAGCTATCGTGGTGGATGAGAAGGAAGTCTTGCGCCATTCTCAAGCGTTGCCTTGCAGAAAATAGAAGAGATCCTAAAGGACCCATGTATTTCGGAAATGTTCTCGTCACAAATCTCTTTTCCAGCGATGAAGATGAAGAGGAGCCTCAGGAGACTGAAGATGGATATTTGATTGAGGATGATTGGTATGCCGATGATTTTGAGATGCAAAAAGCTGTTGGTGTTGTCAAGAAGCGACTTCAGATCTTGTTTTATGGCGATGTACTGTAGATGGTACTGTACTTGTACATTGTAGACAATTGAACTGGTCGCAACCCCCCCACTGTTCGTACCCATAGTCCCTCCCAAGTTTTTCCCTTTATAACCCCAAATAAGACATCCAGCTCCCGTATTCAACTCTAACCAGGTTCGCAATACAATTGGCAAAGCGCCGATGACAAGGCATAAAATTGTGACCCCTTAGCTATCGAGAGCGAAGTAATAAACCGGCCAGAAATGGCGTCTGAGTTTCCTTAAAAGTCCTTGTGCAGCCTTGTACAGCTGGTAATTAAGTTTTTGCAATTTTTTATATTCTTTTGGCTTTTTTTAAGGTGGTAGTGCTCATTTTGGACTAGTGCTGTTGCTTGGCAACGACGTATAGGTGAATGGACGTAGAATCACTAGAAAAGAGGGCCGGTTATTGTATTCATGGGTTATTCATTTTTTGCTCATGAGGGATGCTTTCTATGGAGAAGTAGGAAAACATGTTTGTTTTTGGTGTTTGTTCTAGTTCTTGTTCATTACTGTATCATAAGATTAGATCTTCACCTACCGTGACAATTGGAATAGAAAGTATGATTTGAGTATACGATATATCGCGAAATAAGAGAAGGTTTTCATCTAGGCTATAAAAGATATCTTATAAGTTTAACAAATAGGACTACTCTAAATTGCCTCTTAATTGCCCTTTGACCACCTCTTGATTAAGTATGAAATCAATAAAATCCTGCTTTTATATAAAAAGGAGGTTGTGATTTTAATTATAATACCAAAAGCGATATAAAAGGTTGGTGTATAGATCTAATTCTTCTATTTATTAGATATTACTATTTGTATAAGATAAGGTTACTTTCAGCGGTCTTATTTTGCTTTATAATCACCAGGGGAAAAGCACACGTATTTTGCTTCTAGATACAACGTTGCAAAACAGTCGCTACATATAATAGAAGATACTTGTAGTAGATAGAGCTCCGTTCCAATTCTGATATTACTTTCATTTTCATTTTATCTGAGAATGCAAGAGTGCCCAATTGTAATACCGAGGCTATTTTCCTTTTATAAGTCCTTTACAGTATAGTGAGAATTCCAGTGTAGGCAATAATGAAATAACCTTGATTTTGCTAGTTTTCTAGATTGATAGAATGAATTTTAGAGACTTAGCTTATTAATTAAGAGATAATAAAGCGTTTTTTAAATCAATTATGAGTTCATGCACCCCATTACCTGTTTGGGGCCAATTCGTTGTGAGATTACTTAGTCAGCTTATTGAAAAAACAAATATGAACCCCGCTCCGAGCCTCACTATTTCAACATCTTTGGCCCTACTCTTGATACTGTATCTTTACAGTAGCTACTCCTACGCACCAAGTTCAACTGCACTACTTTCTCAGAGTTTTCACAACCTAGACAAGAAGCGGCTTCTCTTCTTTTCGCAAGATGCAACCCTTCCGTGATTTTCTCGGGAGAAAGTCCAAGTACCTGAAACGGGCAGAATCTAGTAAGAACGGGCAGAGTTCGTCAGCGGGGGCTTTGCATAAGCAGCAAAAGCCTGAATTCAGTCCTCCCGTATCTTCGGAGGAAGATCAAAATATAAGGGTAGTAAAGCTGAACTCAGATACGAGAGCCAAGTCTGTTGATCCCTCATGGATCGATATCGAGATGATCGGAAGCTGGCTTCAGAACTGCGACGAGTATCACGGATTAGAATGCTGCAAGCCACTTGGTCTGGATCCTTCGAATCTCCCCCGCCCAGCACTACTTATTGATATTCGGAGAAAATGTTTGACGAAAGCAGATTCTAGTCATCGTTATGCTTGCTTGAGCTATGTATGGGGTGGTGCTCCTAATCTACAAGCGACGCGAGAGAGCCTGGCTTCTTTGCTAGAGGAAAAGGCCTTAGAGACTCGACACAACGAGATTCCGAAAACAATCAAGCATACCATGGGTCTAATGGAACAGTTGGGTATTCATTATCTGTGGGTTGATGCTCTGTGTATTGTTCAAGATGATGCAGAGCTGAAACATGTCCAAATTCGAGCCATGGGAGGAATATATGCCAATGCTTATGTTACGATAATTGCAGGAGTAAGGACACTTACAACATCTTCTTGGGAAAGTGAAAACAACATGCTGAAATAACTTTAGAATGGCTGGGATGCGAACCATGGCATCAGAGGCATACAAGGAGTAACAGAACCTCGACAACTATCGACCTTTTCGAAGATGGACTTCCAGGAAAACTTTCAGCCACATTCCAGTATTTGGTATTCTAGGGGATGGACTTTTCAGGAATGCTTGCTTTCTCCGCGGAAAATAATGTTTCAGTATCAAGGCGTGATTTGGGAATGTAACGAGGCTTCCTGGCACGAAGGCTCTTTGCCACAGGATCCAACACCCTCGAGTTTTAAAAAAGAGATCACCATCAGCCCCTGGGAAAAGCGCTACAAAATCACCTCTTCTCCGGACATCGTTCAATATGTCGAACTTGCTTATAACTACACCTCGAGAAAGTTAAGTTACGCACAGGATGCACTTCCAGCAATCGCCGGGTTGCTCTCTCTCATGAGCCCTTCATTTCCCGGATCTTTCATAAGCGGTCTCCCAGAAATGTTCCTTGACGAGGCTTTACTTTGGCAACCAAAGGAGAGTATGCAAAGACGTCAAGCAACAACTTTCGAGGATAGTCCTCCTTCCTGGTCTTGGGTTGGTTGGGAAGGAGGGATTATGAGAGAAGAATGGCTTGAACACTTTGCTATCAAATATTATGGACACGAAGAAACTGCGCGGGTCACTCCCCTCTTTCAATGGCAATATGAAAACAAGAGTATAGTAGAAAGTCGGGTTCCAGTCTCAAGACAAGGTCTTGTCAATCCTCTATACACTAAAGATATGAAACCATCGGGTCCACATCAGCACAATACTAATTATTCATCTCCGTCATCAGCCAATGATGAACTCAACCATCCAAAGCCAGTCCGCTACTTATATTGTCGTACCGAAAGATGTTTGTTTAAGAAACTTTGTTTTTATCAGAGGATAGAAAGACATGGCAGCTCAACCCTGATAGCTTTGCAGGACGCTCAAGGAAACTGTGTAGGATCACTGAACATTGACCTTGAAGATCCGCAGATTGTCAAGAATCTAGAAGTTTTCGAATTGGTCACTATTTCGCTTGGCAAAGCGGCCAACAATGTTTCCCATAGCTTGCGTCGTCAAGGCCTTGAAAGGTCTTGGCTAGATTTTGCCCTTGCATGGGGTAATTTTGAACCAGCGAGCTATATACGTGTTGACTTCGATGATACCGTGAAAGAACATAAAGCCAAGATTTTAAAGGTCAAAGAAGTCGAGTTTTATTATGTCCTGTGGATTGGCTGGGAGGGTAAAGTTGCATATAGAAGGGGACTTGGTAGAGTCTCGAAAGAAGCTTGGGATTCTCAAGCTACAGATGAGATTGATTTGGTACTTGGCTGAAGGTTGTCCAGTGGAAGTATTCACTCCATCCATCTAATAGAATTTGACCTACCAAGAAACTTGTGTTTTCCACATGAAATTAAATCTTTGCTCTTGTGAAAAGAACGATGAAGATAAAGAGAAGATTCCGAAGATTCCCATAGACTGAGATTTACCTAGAATATACTTAGCATACTGATGTAAAGTGTGAGACTTTGGTTCTATTGTGATAGTTGTATATGACTTGTTCTCATCGTTGTTGCATCCATTTTTTGTCTTGATTAAGTGCTTTAATGTTCCCACACTTGTCGTGAAAAATGAGTGTAATCAACCTTATATGTTTTTCTACCATTCTATGACAATCAATTTGTTATCCTTGCGCCTTAGAGTATTGAAAGTCATCAGCCCTGAAATTTGCAGAGGATAACTCTGGTTATTTCAGAATCTCAGACTAATGAGTTGAGAACTCTTCCAAGCTACTTTATTTTGGTAGTTTTGTGGCTTTTGGACCTGGTCTTGAGAACAAAAAGAGAATTCTTATTCTTAGCTTTGATCATTTTGCATGGAAATAATCCGACAGCGTAGACCCTGGGAGGAAAGGAACAGATCTTTTCTTGTCTAAGAGCTTTGTAGCGGAAAGCTAGCCTGTTTTTTCTGCGTGTTGTCAATTAACTGTCTTGGAAGTTGGCGTATTGATCTCTGTTGTAGATCAACAGTTGATACCCTAAGCATAGGTAATTTGAGAATTGGGGTTGACCTTCTCTTTCAGAACATCCCACTGTTCCACATCTCCAACCCCATATTTTGAACGTTTTCCACAACTATAATCAGGGAACGATGGGAGGTACTCAAGTCACAAATATATGCCATAAGACGAAGGCTGGGCCATCGCTTCTCAAGACGAACGGAAACAAGACCAACCAAGGAGCGTCTCTAAAAACCACGAACTTACACCACCCTGATTCCCTTCATACTAGAGAAGCAGAGCTTGAGCTCCAGCTTTCCAACAAAAGAGGCATCTTGCCTAGTACCGCAAGTGCGCTAAACGTGCCCGGATTTTCCTCGAAAATCCTTTACTGCCCCAGAGCAAATTATCTTCTATTAAAAGTAGTGAGAGTCAGTCGTCTATGGAAAACCGCAATCGATAGGAACCCTTTACTCCAGAGCAAACTTTCTTTTGCACCCCTACCCTCTGAAAATAACTATTCAACGACAGAGAACCATTATATTTGTTGTGCGGTCTCCTGCACTGTAGCAATATTCTGGAAGGCGGGGGATGAAATGAGCTGAAGAATCCCATGAAGGATGGAGGAGTTGAAATGGATGTGAGCAATTGACCCAAATCGATCATCATGGCAAGCAATGGCTTATTCATATGCTACTTGGAGAAGAATGTTGGTTATACAGCCCCCACCTCCTCTTGTACACAATGAGCCGAAAGGAATTTATTTCTAGATTGAGACTAAGACAATACATAAAGTTTACGGACATCTTTAAGTGGGTATTTTCACCAAGAAATGGCATATTCTGAAACCTGTTCTTGGCTGTCCTCTCATTGAAGAATTGATCCCAGAGGGCTGTTATCCAAATTCGGGCCTAGACTTTTACGAGTGAACCAGTGCTGGGTTGAGTTATTATCAGAAGATGAGTCGAGTTATTCAATACGTATGTGACTGGTTACTGATATTAGGGTCAGCCGCTATGTAATGCTCAATCAATACTCCGAGACAGCTTTTCTATTTACGCGGTTCTTACTTCTTGTGCGCATTTTGAAATTCGTAGACTCGTCAAATATGTAATAAGTGGTAGAATGTTCCCTGGGAGCTAACTATAAATTCTGATCCAGATGTCACACTCTTAGGAAATACTCCATGCTACCCTGTTCAGTTGTTTGCTTCGTACAACGAATGTAATGGTGAGGTTAGTATGAGTATGAAAAGCAGTGCTAGTCCGTCCTCTGCTTCCTTAGTTTTGGTTTGCTAATCCAGTAGAGAATCCAGAAGAGGTCACAAAATCTTTCATTGATAGTTTAATGACAAAAGTTTGAATCAATAGCTTACTGGTTTCTGACTTTTGACTTATTATATACCCTGCGGGAACATTTAACAGCCAATTCCATCTATGTTCGAATAAGCCTGGCTTGCGATTATCTACAGAAGACAATCTTAAACGTTGCACAACGTTATCTTTTGGGTGTGGAAGAAATATCCGACATGATAGGTTGCTATAAAACACAGATCCTTAACAAAACCAACCGCAGCCCTTATTTTGAAAGTTGATTGAGGAATAGCCCTTGAATACCAATACTATCTTTATACCTCAATGGAGTCTTTCAGCCATATTCCCTTTCATTTCCTCGTCGGCTGGTTCCGAAATATTAGCCCAATTCCCACCAACTATAGAGAATGATAGACGATGAAAATAAGCGAAAACAGCTGGTCTACCAGGCTCCATTCTTTCAGGGGGCTCGCTAGGTTGGCCCACTCTGTCACCATGTACCTCAATATCTCAGAAGGCTTCGAAGCCTTGCATGATTTTCACCTCAAACTACAGCGCTAAGGATGAGGGCTCATGAAACTTGCCTTTCGTAGAAGTAAGATCAATATGCAGAGCGACGCGTCATTATAGGACTTGTGCCAATGAAATGTCGACACCGGAAGACATGTAATGCAGTGGGCGCACTGCAAGGTGTCAGCCCATCTCCACGCCTTTTGAATAATAAGTATAATTGAAATGAACTCCGAGCAATCCAGCCTTATCTCTTGTTGGGAGAGTTTATGTTGCATTCAACAATTTCGAAGTTACGAGTTCCCAGCCACAAGTATTGAAGGTTGCGTTTCATTAACCCATTTTCGTTCGCGTAAATTAACTACTTTGACACGGCGTAGATTATGCCTTAGCAGACTGGAGAACTTCATACTCGCTTAGAACATATGATCTCCTGCAGAACCCATATTGGGATCAGGTATTTATCCAAAATGACGATCGTATGTCTGTGAGGAGATTCTTGATTTGGAAAGATTATAAATCCACAAACAGTATTGGTATGGTGATAAATGCTGCTTTGCTTCGTGAGGCATCTAATAAGGCGATTAAGTGAGTAACTACTTTAAGAAATGAGGCTTTCGGTATACGGGATAGGCTAAAATCCGTGGACACTCTGCGTGCTTCGAATTCATTCGATGGCATGCAAATTTACCACCGAAAGCCGAGAATATCGGCTTTCGGTATGGATTTTGGCTAAGCGGAACAGATGCAGTACATATAAGAAACCTATATCTTGGTCTTATCTGCATATTGGAGTACATTTGTACATCTTGGATCGTTACTGCCGTTCCATCCAATATCTTTCTCATTTGCTAGCTCCAGGGTTTAATAGTCAGTGCGGCTTCCTACAAGCGATCATGAACGTGGTTGCATTTTATTACCTATACAATGGCTTAAAGAGCTTAACTTCCAAACGCAGTCAGCGACCCAGTGTGGGGATAATGGTAAGCCTCACGGCAATCACCTACCTCCGGAACAGGACACCTGATTGATATATCATTTTCCAATTGCTGACCTCCAGATGTTTTGAACTTAACATAACCCTATCTTATCTATGATGACTATCACTTACACTTGGTGACTGGTTATTCTCATCGTTATTAATTTGCCCGTGAGACTGGAAGTTGCCTCTCCTGCTTACCATGAGGCGAAATGGGCATCTCAGACACAGGTCATACTTCTTCATCACACTGGAAGAAATCTTCAACTTGGGCTTTTCTAGATCAAGGTCACGATCTCAGGTCTCTAACCCAGCGCTAATCAGTTACACCGGCTGAACTACTGCAATTACGTGCTCCCACTCAGCCTTACGACCTGAGCTCGCCCGACCAATGCTGATTTTCCGACTTCACATTCCAGAACTTGCTTTTGGTGTTTCCAAATCTCGGTGCAAATACGAAATAGGTCATAAGATAGGTTGACGCTGATTTATCCGATGATTGCTCGAAGCAGCCAATGAAATTCCTGAGCACACCACCAAATCAAAAACAGCTGATTAGCATGACAAACCCGAATGAACCCAATAGAGTTAAGCAGTCAATATCAACGAGGCTTAATCAAATCTGAAATGAAACATGGAGTCATCGCCATGATGTTTAACAAGAAAAAGAAAGTGTGTCAATAACGTGCTTGAAGCTCTCAGCCACCACGTGGGGTTGCGGGGTGGTTTCAAAGAGCTATGACAGCTCTTGGATTTACACTAAGGCTGGCAATAGTGGAAGATCTATAATGTAACACTGATTATTGGCCAATGTCAAGCACGATAAGATAGCCAAATGCAGAATGCTGTTACGTATCTGGGCAATATAGCAGTGCCATTCGCCTTTCCAACAAACTTTGAAGGATTATAGTCCCGGCTTATATGTCTCCGGTGACCGAAACAGGGTAGGGCTAATCCTAGTTGCTTACGAGTACAATGTGCTGCCTCGTTTACCTTACCCTCAACCTTTTCTTACATGTGCTCCTGGAAAGTTGATTGATTGAATTTCAATTGACATCGTCGGCGTTCGATGATCAATGATCTGGTGGCGGTTGAATCTCGATCTGGAGTTGGAATGTCTAGCTCTATAAACCTATCCAAGATATGAAGTAAAAGGACATCCATCATCAACGAAAAGTGTGGGAGGGGGGCATCACGAATTGTCCAATCACCGTGGCTTGCATGCTGTACTACTGTAACCCCGCACGCATGTTCAACTGTGAACGAAAGTGGTCCTTTCAAAATTGGGTCAAACAATATGATGTATCCTACACCCCTGTAGACCCCGATGTGTACATAAGGCAGAAAAGGCATCCTCTGCACGGGCTTGGCTGCAGTAGACATTTTATCCAAATTGAATGTTCGAATATGCTTTCGACTTAGATTTCATATACTTATATGTCTTGCGCACCGCCGGGCCTTATAAAAGTAAGCACCTTCCCAGGACGGATATTATTGTCATATTGAAACTCCCCGAGAAAGTTTCATGATCAATTTTGGAGGATCAGGCTGCCCTGTTTCATCCGCGAGGCAGATGAATGGAAAATTTGAACTGCCCAAAGAAGTGCTACTGCATGAACAACCTCAATTAGAAGTTGCAGCCACTATTTACGGCGAAGCGAAAAGAGGATCGTTGTTCAACTCCGTTCGTTTTCGGCGCCAATCGGTGTTACAACTGATCTGTGTTCTACATCGGTCATAAATGACGAGAGCGAGCTCCTACGGCACAGTTGCATGTCTATCGACCTATCCGGTGTACCCGAAGAATGCAGAGATGGAAAACCTCTGGCGGTGAGAGTTTGGCGGTGTGACAGTCTGCTCACGATATACAGAGAATATGAAGAGCGAGCGCTCAACAGCAGTAGGCAACATTTGCCTTGGGAAAAGCTCATGTGGAGGAATGCAAGTTGCATCGAGACAGGCGATTGATGGTTTTGGATTATGCGCATTAGCTCCGGCACAACCTCTTAAATCCTTTTGAAAACTTCAAAAATCCAAAACCCGATGTCTCATCTTCTCTTTGACACAACATCGCATAATTGAGGCTTTGGTATCAAATAAGGCTGGATCTTGTTGCGTGTTTGCGTACGTTGCTCGTAAGAGTATGCGAGTCCGATGAGAAGTTCTTCGGACCATTTTGGTCCCAAGAATGAAATACCAAATCTAGATATATTAGTAGTTTCCCATTGAAAGAGTAAGTAGCTTACGGGATATTTGGCGCAACCTCGACCAATCCCCAAGGCTGTGACTTCTCAACAGAAATGTTTGACGGATAGAATCCCAATGGCACAGTAATAAGTGGAAGACCACTGAAGGCTGGCACATCCCAAGCAAAGTCACTTGGAAGGATCAAAGCATCAAAGTCTCCAGCCTTAAGAGCACCTGTCACCCCTCCTTCGTTTCCCCAGAAAGAAGTTGTCTGATATGCCTCCCAAAATTGTGGGCTTGTGTTGTTGAATCCTGCCAAAGCTTCATCCCAAATCCCAATATCTCTCTGAGAATATTCCTCTAGAGGGTTGTTGCGGGTGTAATTGGCTGCATCCTCAAGGTTTGTAATATTGTTGGGATTGGTGGTGAGTTCAGAGAGATATTTGGGAAGGTCAGAGACAAAATCGCCATTAAGTACCTTTAGTGAAAGTACACCGTTATTGTTTATATAATCACTGTAAGACGAGAAGGCGGTATCAGCAAGAACTGCACCTGCTTTCTTCATAACCACGATAGCCTCTTCAAAGGCATCCAGTATGGGTTGGTTCGACTTGCTAGGCTTCGGTAAAACGTTTTTCACTATTCCAATTCGGGCCCCACGGAGACTAGAAGAGTTCAATGCTAGAGTATAGTCTGGGGGTGTATCAAAAGGTTGAGCCAATGTATAGTTATCGCTCACATCTTTTCCAGCGATGATACTGAGGAGGAAGGCAGCATCTGAAACAGTTCTTGCCATTGGCCCAACGGTGTCCTGATGCTCACTGATAGGAATGACTAGAGATCTAGAAGTCAATCCCACCTTGCTAGAAGTTAGCTTCATATATCCTGTACTAAGGTGCGGAACTTATTATGTCATGAGAGAAAATCGTGAAGTATGTGAAGGGCTTCTCTACCGTGGGTTTGATTCCAACAATGTTGTTTACACTTGAAGGGGATATGATGCTGCCACTCGTTTCGGTACCTAGGGATGCAAATGCCAGACCAATAGAACTTGCAACACCGCTTCCTGATGAACTACCACTTGGGTCCATATTCTCAAGATGAAGTCAGCGCCTGCACTCATAGACTAAGATTTCAACATGCTTACAGGATAATAAGCACCAGTCACCTGTTGGAGATCTTGACGTCAGTATCTCCAATTCTGATTATTCCATTGATTCTCGAGGGATTTTCAGAAAGAAAGAGGGGAATCTGATAATAGCGTGCCGCTTGAAAATAGCCCGGAAAATTTTGGAGTGGGGTAACGAGGATGTGGGATTGCCTACCTGACCACCATATGACGACCAGCCATTAGATGAGTTGAAAGACCTAAAGTTTGCCCATTGCGACAAGTTTGATTTGCCCAAAATAATGACTCCAGCAGCTCGCAATTTCGCAGCAACGGGGGCATCTCGAGGAACTCGAGCTCCAAGCAACGAGTAGCTTCCAGCTGTATTGTTCATCAAGTCATTGGTGGCTATATTATTCTTAATCAAAATCGGTATTCCGTGCAAAGGGCTGCGAATCGTCCCATTTCTGCGTTCCGCATCAAGAGATGCAGCTATTGATAACGCATCTGGATTTAATTCAGTGATCGCTTTTAGGCTTGGGTTGACGTCGTTGATCCGAAGAATATACGCCTGTTGAGTGTAAGAGTTGGCCTCTATAGAAATTAGCTACCCACCTTGGTCAACTCGACGCTGGTCCAGCTTCGATTATTCAACCCAGCAATGAGCTCTTCTGCTCCGGCATTCAGTAGATTCGGATATCGTGTAATGGTTGAGAATTCGGAACTAGGGTTTGGAAACCTCAAAGCCGCCGAAAGTGGCAATCGCCATGTGAGGGCAATACATAGAACAAGAGTAGAGAAGGCGAGTGCCATTTTGTACTGCGTTGTTCTGTATGAATCTTTGGGACTATTTTTCTGTTTCCCGGTTTTGGGCAGGATTCCTTTCTTATCATTCCTATTCATCGGGGCAATCCGATCTCTATTTTCCATCCTAATCCAAGAGCAGCTAAGACCAGCAAAGGAAAGGCACGATACCGGTAGAAAAGAGGGCGAAGGGGCAAAGCCACCAAGAGGTATTCGGGTAAGTGCAGAAGAGCTCTTTTCATTTCGCCAGTCAACGACGGTATACCGGTAATTTGATCCCTGATATATACAGTCCTTACCAAAAAAGCTAATCATTGGTTGAGGTAATAATGCAACTGATTCTTACTTGTACCAGAAAGAGTGCCGCATGTTCTAGCAGGCTGTTCTTTTGGCGGGTGGCTCGTTATCTACCGTCTCCAATGGGTGGGTTAACGATGACGATGATGATGACAAATATCTAATCGGGAAGGAGATTACCGAGTAAGGTTTGAAGCTGCCCATATTGTGGTCTCGTGACTATATATGCCGCAGAAAAGATTTTCCGTCGTCTACGATTTTCCACAAACCACATGCAACACCAGAATACATTTCCATGAAGATTTACAGCATTCTTGGCATTAACTTCTACGTTCACCAAGAATTGATTTTCTACGATACCCCTTAACCCGCTTATCAGTATGACCATCTGGTCAGACAAACACGTACAAAGCTACACTTGAACAAAAGCAGTAATCGTTGCGAATGTAGTATTACGTAAACTTACACTTCACAATGAACACATAGGACATTGACATTCATTCCTAGAAAAATCGATTGCTCCAAAGATAGAAAACCCCGCCTCGCCAGCATTTTCAATACGGAAGTGGTGACATCCCGAGTACTCGGTCAGTTGCCTTGTTCCAAAATAATGAATGTTCATATTGACACTGCAAAGTACGCGGAGAGGAAATAATCCTGGTACAAGCTTTGCATAATCACTTACACAGCGTCGAACATCTCTGTATTACAACTGTTCCGACCCGACATTTCCCTGCCAGTGGAAGTAAGAGAATCTGCCTTGCAATTGGATGTACAAGTGTTACCTCTGCTGGCGGGCTTTTCTTACCGTTTAAGGTTATTCAAAAGCTTATGCTTGTCAGGTGCTGGTAAGCGGAAAAAATGGGGTTATTCGGTGAAAATAGATTGTTTTGATTCGTAAATCGTACTGCCATCTTGATACTTGTTTGACCTACCAAGCTACATGCAGTTTGATAATTGGTATTTTCAAAACGAGGCAGGCTTGTGGAAAGTTTCGAGCTCAGGGTTGTGGATTCTGCCTGAGAGCACCAAGTTTGGACTGCAAAATTTCCGCGTTTTGCTTTATATGCAACAAAAGGCCCAGCAAATCATTTTCCTATACATCCATAGAAGTATATTTCTATAGGTTTCTACTATTCTGCCCCTATAGCTTTTTCGAGAAAATATGAAGCTTGGAAAGACTTTATTTCTTATACACTCATTCGTAGTCATTGATTCTGCCTACTTCCATTTGGAGACACTTCTCTTTGGCTCGGGTTGAGATATTCCACTCAAATTGAGAATCTGTAGGAAACAAAGACATATAAATGTCAGCCTTCTATTTTCAGCCCCAAAGTTGAAGAATGCTGCGGTCTCGGGTGAGGTTCCGTGGTTTTGTGCTACAATATCACAAACTGTGGACGATCCCCGACATGCGGTCCGCCCAATCATTGACAGGACTTCTTTGGGAGTGTAACAATTCATTCTTCTAACCCGGATGAATCTAAGTACATACAGATATATGCATGCAAATAATTTGCAACTCGGTTGGTTTCTACACTTTGAACTTCCAAACCGCCAATATACGGTCCTCACGGATAACTTCCCTCACCAAGAATCATTAATACCTCATGAGATACTTTTTACTAAATAAGATATACAACCATAGAAAAGACTATCACATATCATCTCCGACTTGTACCGTAAAACGCTCACAGCATCGTCAGATGGACAACAAATATTAGTCTAGTGGTATATATTGTCGCGTCTGCCTTCTGAAAATCTACAAAGTAACACCGAGAGGTTGGGCATCCATTAGGCGGAAAATAAAAAGTCATTTGAGAACATTCATATGCAATTAAGGAGTTAACTTGACGAAGATGGTGTGAGCAATTATCCCTCGTACGATGTTTTGTAATTTCTCTTGTGTTGTAGAGACAAGAACGATATCATCAAGGGAACTTAAAGTCAAATGTAGCTAGCCGATCCACATGAACACGCGGGGTTGGCGAAATGTCCATTATGATCTCTAAATTTCTGTGGAACGTGGTCAGTTGCACTACAGTGCCTTTTTTGTCACACTACGTTGACTCCTCAACCTCCACTTCATCTGTTGCACATATCAAACGGTAAATATCAAAGAAATTCTTCCATATTATGCGGTGGTAGGAAAGATTACTTGAAAGAACCAAAGATGATGTTGGATAAATCAAGGTTAAACATATCCAACCAATGGTAATACTACAGTGCCTATCGTTACGTTGTATCCACTTACTACTCCACATAAATCATTGGCAATCCATTCAAATCGTACCTTTCACCAAATCAGAATTACAGTATGCACGTTCCTCGAATAAAATCTGGGATAATTATTGCATGGTCGAATGAGATCTCTTGACGGAAACGAAATGCTACAATACCATACATATGAAATGCATCATTGGGGCAAAATTCAATCCGATCATCGTGATTGGACTTCATGAACGAGTGGTTAAGAGATTGTTCTTGCCTTGAAACATGGACTTGTATGCTCGCTTCCATCTTTCAGGGCTTCAGACCCGAAATAATCACACAATGCACACTGACTTATAATCTGTCGCATCACAATGAGTCCCCACATCATACCGGAGAAACCACGAGAATATATGTTTCCCTACCTGAAGTATAACTCGTTCTTCGCCATGTTATCAATACATTTCACTCCCAGAATAGATATGGGTCCAAATTGACGCCCAATTCCTCCCAACTCTTCCCGATACGTCTACACCACATCAGACCAAGAGGTCCCAAGTCCGAATGAAGCAGTTATTGACGCGCCGCCAACATGCGACTGCACAGATCAACCGCCTTACATTGACTGCCCAATTAACTGTCTCTCCAGATCAGTAATTCTCATAACTGCAACCCAACAAGGTCCAACAGGGAGAAACCCACCCACAGAGGAAAGAATAAACAGCAAGAATTCCATCCCCTAGCCCCTCGCCGAAGACTCGAAGCCCTATTTCCCAGCCGTCCCAACAAATAATTCTCGAACAAGTAAGAAGTGTACGTAGGTATCATCAACCCAAGCATCGTGACCCAATTCGGCTGGCCGCTTCAGGACCACCTCCAACACCCGCCTCACATACAGCCCCATAAACATATGTCTAGTATGACAACAAAGAGAAGTTGCCTCGTTTGCCTTTGTCGTTCTGCCTTTTCAATTGCATCAATAGTAAGATTAAACGCAGGGAGGTTGGGCGGCTATTTCAGATCTGGAATTTGGTAGGGCGGTTGCGTTTCATTGGGTTTTAACGTTGAATTGGGATGTTGGTAGTTCTTTCACGTTATTGGGAGGGTCCTGAGATATCTCCAATTGTATGCCAGGGCGTCCTGTTGGTAATCACGGATTGAAACTGTATACTTTCAGTCATCCACAGGCTCTGGATCATCATGAACTTCTATACGGCGGTTATGTTTTATTAGGCCTCAACATCTGAAATAAAATGGTCCTAAGATATCTACAATTATATGCCAGGGTGTCCTGTTGGGAATTACGTATTCCAAACGTATGCTTTCTGTCACCCACGGGTTCTCGGATCATCATAACCTTCCATAGGACGGTAACGTTTAATTGGGCTTCAAAATCTGAATGGAGATGTTAGTATAGTATTCCACTCACAGAATTAAAGGAATGTATAATATTCTGCTGAAATGCTGTGACATATTTGATAAGTTATTTTGTGTACGAATCATATATCTCCATAAACCCTAGGTTCCGGAGCCGTCTCCCCAATTACTGTATATGAAAGGATCGTATGTTGGTCCTGTGTTGGTATACTCATTTACCAGGGAATGAACCGCTTTCTTGTACGACCAACAACAGTTGATCCTACTTCAGATTCTCGTAAGTGCTGCTTTGAGAGAATCACATGATCCATCCCAAACTCACTTTCCATGAAACCAAAGAAAGAAGAAGAAAGATCAAGAAACCAGGTACTCGGGACGGGACGAGGTTCACAAAGTGAGGCTGTTCGTACTATTCGTGATATCTCAAAAAGCTGGTTAACAAACAGTTTCTGAATATGATCTACATTCATGAAGGGAAATACCTTGTTGGTTTCCCGTTCTACCTATCAGGAACCCACGTGATATCTCTCAGGTACGAGTACGCAGGAGAAATGTAATCGCTGGCTATGTACCTCGTACGGAATGACTAACTAATGACTCATCACGTAATATCATCAATCCTCCAACATAAAAAACACCCCTCTGCCTAAAACCCCAAATTCCAAAACCGTAAACCAGCAAATCAAATCAAAGCAGAGATAAACGCGCTTACGCCTCGCCCCAAGCGGCGGTTACTTAAGACTCACTAGCTGGTACTCATATAACCAGTACAGTATATTACGGTACAGTAAGTAAGTTACACAACCTCACCGACAGACTTCTGAATATTTCAGCTCTACTGTACTGTATCCGATATCTAATCTAATCTAACAATCGGACCTGAAGGATATCCCTTTCATTAACATCCCTTGAAAGCGGCTGAAAGAAAGAAAAGGAACCTTCCACACCCAGAAACCGACCCAGGAAGAAAGAAGCCGAAGAGAAGCCTATTCCCGCCTCCTTACATAAAGCAATTCCGTCAAGTGAGATGTGGGTAAGGCAAACGTAGGCAAAATCAAAGAAACAGATGATGTAGACGACCAGGTGATGGGTGTCTTAATCTCACACGAGTGAGTTACTAGTTGCTAGATGATAGATGCTAGATGATAGATGAAAATGTAATCATGTACTATACCAATACCATAAACCATCTTTTCAAACGACAGTCTTCCAACAGTCACCTCACCTTCCCTCACCTCACCTCCCCTCATCCCACAAAGTTTCATACACACAATCCCTCCAAGAAGCTAATCAAAACACATCCCCCGGGGAAGGCAAGGCATACAAAACCCCAAACACCCACCCCTCACCGCCTGCCTAACAATGAAATCCCCATCTCATGATTTGAGGCCTCCCCTCGTAGGTAACTAACTTACTATAAGTGTCACAGTACCCTTGATACCCATCCCCCTTCCATCCATCCCTCCCTTCCACTTCCTCACATCCGTCTTCTCACCGAGCTCAAGACACCCCTTGCCTCACACAATGCATACCATTCCCTGATATACTGTACTGTACTGTAGGCAATCAAAAACCTCGACGAGGCAAAAAAACACAAGGTATGCTTTAGTTTGTTTGTCAAACATTACTTGTGCAAACGCAAACGAAATACGTACACAAACAAACAAACAAACAATCAATTTCACCAAGGCAACAGTATACACACGGTAGCTACCAAACACGAAACACAAACACACAAAAAGAAAACCAGGCAAATAACAATTCAATCCATCAAGGAGTGTACATAATATGATATGATATGATATAATATAAGCGTCATCCAAAAAGAAAGGCGCCAGAAAGGCAAACGAAAAGGTATAGCCTATCAAATAAAAGAAGCAAAACAGGCATACGGATTATGAGATGTTCAGTGAGGCAGGGAATCAAGGGATAGAAAAGTTCATACCTAGCAGTGACACACCAAATGAGATTTCCATCCAGCCAACTAGTAAGCTAGGCAATCAATCAATCAATCAATAGCAGAAATTTACCCACTCACTCACTCATCCCGCCGTGTCAAACAAAGAAGAACCAACCTCCCCCACTCACACAAACCTCAAACCCCAACCCACTACTCTCATCAGATCTTCATGTTCATTCCAGGCACCAACCAACCAACCATCCATCCATCCATCCAATACCACAAATCATCCCTCCATCAAAAAAAGCCACCCGAAACCTTTCGGATCATGAAGAAGAGTATTCGGGCCTAATCGCAACATACCCAGGGTGTCATGGACCTTCAAATCGCCATACCGGACCAGGGGAGCTCCGAGCTTATTCCCAATCCCGATATCTCATTTGATGGTCAAGCAGAAGGAAGTAAGATACAGCTCGGTACTGTAGCAATGCTGACAATAATACGGGCGGGTACCGCACAACCCATAGCCTAGCTACAATCCCCAAGAAAGGTCTTTAAGCCTCCCTAGCTCACCGATTTCGTGGAGAGAGGTTGGATGAACTTATTATGATAGATCCCAGTAGACTTACTCTTAGAACTGAACACCTAGTGCTGACAATGCCAGCTCCACACTCCACACTCCACACATAGAAGTTTCGTCCCAGCTGAATGAACGGAAGGCAAGCATACCACTGGTTCTCATCCCTCCACACTAACCACCCATCACTAATCACCCATCACTCATCACTCATCTCACATTCTTGCCCCCTACGCCGAAGTCCATCAAGAGCATCGAAAGGAGATGATGATAGGTAGACCTACCACAAAACCCGGAGATACATCTCCAGGAGAACACAACAGCAACAGAGCAACGCAGTATGGATGGGTTTGCCTCGAGTCACTTACTCATACTGTAGATCCAGATGTGAAGCTGCACTACACTACACTGCAGACAAGGGGCCCTAAACTCCGGACCGTAGCATAGCATAGCATAGCATAGATTCCCATGGCATGGTGACGAGAATGAAGTAACGCGGCTGCCTGATCTCAAGCCCCATCTTTTCGCGACTCCATACGAGTACGATGCTTGATGTACCAGTAGGTTTTCTGTTCGACTCTTGGATGGAAAGGAACCTTGATCTTCTGCCCCAGGAACCATGTCGAGCTGTACGCGCGACGGGGACTACTAACTGATAGGCCATCAGCGACCACTTGGATATGACGAGGAAAGGATTATCAAAGCATAGAAGAACGCACAACCAATCGCTTTGCTCAAGACCAAGTTCGTCGCAGGGAGTGGCGATATGGAGATGGAAATGCGCAAGTTTGTGGAAGATCAAGGAACTCCGTGGAGAGAACATGGTGTTCCATAGATGTGCTCATCATATTGATGAATAGTGGCGAACAATCATCATGTCTGGATATAGAAAAGGAAAGATTCATCGAAAGAGGGAGGAGGGGAGGCGTAGTATATGTACAGTCGCACGAAGCCGATATATTGCCACTAAACATGATTCGCTTACAGAGTGAAAACCCCCCTGAATCGCCGCATTCCATTGCTTGGCAGGGTATGGCCCGGCGTTTTCGCGCCGCCCCCAACACCAAACCATTGGCAGCCCCTCGAAATATTGAAAACATGTAAACATGAACAAAGAAGAAAATTCCGTTGAAAAAAACGTGGAAATAACTCCGAGACAGATCATCGTATTCTCAATTGCCTCTGCTGATAAATTCCCCATATCTATTTTTGGACATCATAGATATTGGAATCGTCAGAGTAGGTGGCTGAGCTACAGCCTCGGTGCCTCCAGGCCTGTCCATTGGGCTCGCTTGAGCAGGAGCCCTCGTACAGTAGCCACCACTTGCAACGCGACGAGAAAAAAAGGACTTATGCAAAAGTAAAAAGAACACACCATCCGAAATTTTCAAACTTATCCAAGAAACAGGAATAAGGTCTCCTCGCACTTCCTCATCAGTCAGAAAAGAGGCAAAAAAAAGGCAGCCAGGAAAAAAGCGGTCTGTTACTACCGATTTAACAGCCGATGCGCATAGTCTCATAATGATGCCGTCGGTATCCACCGGCAGGAGTAGAATCATCTCAAAGAATCACCTGACTGAATATATGGAAACATGTTTTGAAATACCATCGTATCAAAAATGGCTTGACTGTGGGTATTGCACTTTGACGTTGCAGTGAGCTGTGGAAGCGTACAGATACAATAGGCACCTGTCTCACGTAGCCCTTGCAAGCTCAATCAAAATCATGCGGGAGTCCGAGATTTCGACAGAGCCAACTGAGACGATGGAAAACGAAAGGTTTTGTGGAATTGGGGCAGAGACTTGACCAAGTGCCTCTGGAGGTCGTAAAACACGGATACTCCGATGCGACGAGCGACGTGAGCTGAAAACCGATCTTACAAAAATGGCCGGCCTTTGAAGAGAACCGTAGACCGATATGATTGAGACCAGTAGGTGTCGGGACTTACGGAAGCATACAGGATTTGCGTATGCCAGTGGCTGAGAAGGAGGCCTTTCGACCTCTCCTAAGCCTGGGGGACCTGTCTGAACGCGTGGTATAAAGTTGCAAGGCAAAGCTGAAGTACACCTTCATTCGCAATACGATTGCGTTGGCTTCTCCCAATATGCCAATAGAAGAAATGAGGCTTCCATAGTCACCCAAAGTGTGGATAAACCTTTTGAGTGACCTTTGGGCATACTTGTTCTGCCTGGAGTTGACGAAGACAGGTCCCATTGAGCTATACAAAAGTTAGAAAGTGGTATAATTCGAATCTGATAAAAGATTGTCAACTTTGGCCAGGTGAACGAATCCAGAATAAGGATACAGTACACCAAGAAGAGACGGGCGTGAGTGTGTATAATACTTACCCGAAAGCAGTAAATTTGCAGTAAATCTGGCGTTGAGAACCCGTCCTATTCGTTGCTTAGAAGAATTCGCCCGATACGGGACTTTTGATGCAATATTGTGCTGAAATAAGGCGCCCCAGGTTTCTTGATTCGCTCAAAACAGAGCATTTTTTCGTCGGGCAGCAATGCAGACGATTTGTAGGGCGAAGATATCCAAAAGGTTAATTGGATATTTGATATTTGACCTTTATCGGGAATATAAACATTAGCCAGGTCTAAAAACAGCAAATTTATGCTCTCCCGGTCAAGTTTGCAAGTTTGGATGGTACAAAGAAATAAGTTTTGGGGCCTCAGTTCCAGTCCCTGAGTAATGTTGCGTCTCCATCTGCCTGAACCCGTGATTTCCAATAGCTTCCGTGAAAAGAATGGGTGGACGATCGTTGTAACCCCATGACGAGGATATCAATGGTTCGAAAGGGATTTCTTTGATTCGCTGTGCCGTGGAGCCTGGAATCCTTCGTTGGAACCGACCCGCAATTTACGCTCGTTGATTTGTACATTTAGCCACAACTTAACTGCGGCAAGGAAATGTTTGACATCCAAGTTCGGTTGGCCTATCGCAAGGGGTCAATCGTCATAAAGCTGGGTGTTAATACCTTCCTTCCGCTGGATCCTGTTGGTTGTAATTCATGCCATCCATAGAAAATCGTACCTCACCAACCCGCAGGATGTGTTTCGGCCGCCCTGCGCTTGAAGAGATAAAGGAATATGGTACTTTGTGGGTTTAGTAATACGCAAGGATCTCTGGGCGAACTTTCATTTCCCAAAGATGCAATTTGATGGCTTTGTCGCTCCAGGATTTGGTGAACAGCGAGCTTGATTAAAGCCACGAGTATCAGACAACCCTCGATTATTCTTTGAGCGAACTGCCGCAAAAAGGGGCATTGACTGCTCGGCTAACGATTGATCCTATGTCACAAGATTAGGAGACAGAAAAGGGGTTGCGAAGGGGGTTGGGTCGCACAATACGCGAGGGGGCCAAGTTCAAGAATCTTGCAAGGCTGCGAAAACGACCGTTTCCAGGTAAGAAGAGGCTAGCTTATTACCTGGACTAAAAGTCGCCCAGAATGCTGATCATCCGGTGAGCGTTTTTGGTCGAAATGACATTGGTTGTGCATTGAAATTACACTGGTTTTGCTGAAATGATGCCTTGAACAAAGAGTGATGTTCCTCTCAAGGCAGCGCGAGGCAGAGCATTGCCGACCTACAAAGTAAGAGAGCGACTCAAGCATATTCACATCTAAGTGTTTCGAGGAAGTTCTATTGCTTATCACAGAATTGATGCTTGGATTGTGATTTTCGTGGGGGCCGATACAGAAGGGGAAAAATGGGTTGGATCAACATTGCGGGCCGTACAGATGTATTCCTTCCAAGGCTCATAACAAACCCCGCCTTTGAGTATCATTCACAGTTAGCTGCATACCATCGTCATGTATGGAATGAAGCCGGGGCCGAAACCTGAGTATCCGGAGAAGAAGCCGCAAAGTACAGAATGTCTGATAAGGAAACTGCAGTTGGCATCTGCAGCCTCCTCTTTCAAGAAAAGAGGCTGGGAACATTCGATCCCGATAACATTCAGTTTTCCCGATGGCGTGAAGATGGCCAGGCGAGGGCAGAGAATGGAGTACAGTTCTGTCTGCAGTAACGAGGTTTGTACCTAGTACCTATAGTAGAGATGGTCGGTGTAGGCACTAATCGAGTACCTAGGTCGGTACCAGGTATCTATTCCCGATCGGTTCTCGTACTACTGTGAATCCCCAACACTACCTGGCGAGCCTAGGTACGGGTAAGTAGAATCGCAAAACTCACCGCGCAGATATCACCACTTTACGAGACTTGGGCCCTTATTTATATGGCACCCAACAAGCGCCGTGCCACGAGGGATGGTGATGTCCTTGCGGTCGAGTTTGGGGATTTGCAGCCTGCTCTGTTCCGCCCCCATCCAGGTCTGTACCATCTGAGGAGGTCGGTCAGTAAGAAGCCGTAGGAAGCTGTAGAAATAGGGCTCTCACCCTTTCTGGTCCATGATTATTGAGGCCTGGAAATTGGTCATGCGGGCTCGGTGAGTGAAAGAGCATTAGTGGTCGCACAGCAGCAGTTGCCATGAATGCAGGGGCTGTGTGGTTGGCACCTTCAGAGCCTAAAGCCTGAAGCGAGGCGGATGAGAGAGGAGAGAGAAGCTGTCACTGTTCCTCCCAGAAAGTGAGTGGGCGAGGCTTGGAGCTGAATTAAATGGTTCGCAATTTTGCGAACTCCCCTCGCTACCCTGTGCGTTCCAGGGCCCTCTCACAGCAGAGCCTCACTAAGCGGAGGTCGTGGAGGCCTCTCCCCCAAATCGGTGCGTCGATGAGGGGGCCATCTATAAGGAACTTGGTTCCCCTCTTCGCATTGTATTGTCTCCCAGAGCCTCAATCTTCTCGCTCACTCCGTAGCCAATCCCTTTCTGATTCACCCAGAACAGCGGTCGCTCGAGCTTTCATTATATTCATTACTTGACTATTTCCAACCCATGTCCCCTAGTATTTATATTTGCATTCGCAGAGCCTGTTCCAGCGGCTCGCAACAAGACTGCTACTGCCGTTGCTGCCATCCTGACAAATCCATCTTCCCCGCCAACCCGCTAACCTCCACCGTAGTGGGAGCCCATCACCAAACCACCTCCCGCCTGTGTGACACGCTTGTTCTGGTATGTCCCCCAAAAATGCTGCCAACGCGGGGTTTGGCCCCATGACCATTCCACCACTTCCCATTTCCACGACTAACAAACCCCCAGCAATGAGTCTCCAACAGCAAAAACCACAGAAGTTGGGAATGGACCAGCTGTGGGTGCAGCATCAGAGACGAAACGCAAAATCCACCAAGTCCTGGGCTTGCACCCTGTGTCCCGAGCGTCGTGTCTTTATAAGTTCCGACCTGTTATGGAAACACGCGCTACAGGAACACCGCGAACGTCTGCCCACCGACGAGCCGGAACTGCGGAGATATCGCACGAATTTTGAAAATGAATCTCTAGAGAAAAGGTCAGTAGGAATGGCTCGGGGGCTGACAGCCTCGTCCCTCGTCCTTCTCCGCTTCTGGGGGCGAGAAAATCAGGCTCGGAGCCTCTGCGAAGCCGGACCAAAGGAAAGCTGGCTGATTCCCTATCTCGAGTAGCACACTGAAACCCTCGCTGGAGCCTCGTAGCTCAGCGATTGAAGAGCCGCCCCCGCCCCCACAATCCAAAAGACCCTTGAGCTCGCCAGCCGCGGGGGGAGGTGGCAGCCTTGCCGACTTGGGGGAGTTGAACATTCAGAGCCCCGGCGCAAGTGAAGATGTGACGATGAGGGATGTCTCGGACGAGAATAGCCAGCAGCCTAGAAAAAGACATGCCGCCGGCGAGGGAATAAGTGCGGCGGGCTCAATACGTGACTCATCTCCCTCGCCATCGCCGGTGGATATAAAAAGTCAACGACCGTCCTCGGCGCCTGGCATAGAACACGACTCTCGAAAACCAAACCTGTTCGATTCGCAGCGACCCCCGGTGGAGAAAAAGACTCTTTGGACCCCACAAGATGCACCTCTGGCGAGATCCAATTTTGACCCTTCAAATATAGCGTCAGTTCAAGCTCAGCGATCAAGAGTTCAAGCCCTCCCCAACAAAGCCCGAAGATCGTTTCCCGCATCACAGGCTTCAAATCTCAAAGGGCCTAATATCGCCCAGAGTACACCAGCACCTGCAATATTCGGAAGGTCGACGCAAGGTGGCTTACAAGGCCCTACGCGAGAAGAGTACTTGGATATAATGCTACAACCAGAGACCAGACCCATATCGCAAGAGCAGTTGGTTGCAGAAGTAAAGGGAATATATGCCGGTCTTGTCATGGTTGAGGCCAAGTGTATTGAGGTCGATAACAAACAAGCCACGCTCGCTCAGGCAGATACGGGCAACCCTCCCAAGTTGAACAACGAACAGTGGCAGGCCCTGATCGCATTACATAGGACCTTGCTTCACGAACACCATGATTTTTTCTTAGCAAGCCAGCATCCTAGTGCTAGCCCAGCTTTAAGGCGTTTGGCTTCTAAGTACGCTATGCCAGCACGAATGTGGCGACATGGGATCCATTCTTTCTTAGAGTTGCTAAGACATCGTCTTCCAGCGTCCTTAGACCATATGCTCGCATTCATTTATCTAGCCTATAGTATGATGGCTCTTCTTTACGAAACAGTGTCGGCTTTCAAAGACACATGGGTCGAGTGTCTTGGGGATTTAGGTAGATATCGAATGGCGATTGAGGATGACGATATCAGAGACCGAGAAGTATGGACTGGAGTGGCTAGACACTGGTATAGCATCGCCTCTGATAATTCGCCTACAACAGGGAGGTTGTACCATCATTTGGCTATTCTCGCACGACCGAATGCTTTGCAACAGCTGTTCTTCTACAGCAAGTCATTATGCGTTGCCATCCCCTTCACATCAGCACGCGAGTCGATTTTGACCCTCTTTGAACCCGTACTTAATTCAGACAACGGACAAGGTCAATATCGGTTACCTCCTCTAGACACAGCATTCGTAAAAGCTCACGGACTGCTCTTCACGAATAAGGACCTACATAAATTTGACCCCGCAGTGGATGAGTTTCTAGGTTTACTTGATACACAAATTGGTAGGGTTACAAGAAAGTTCATGGAACAGGGTTACCACATCGCTGTGGCGAATTGCGTTGCAATGGTCGGATTTGCTGCTAAGGAAAATGTCTTGATGAAAATCATTTCACCGGGTGA